>SJJU01008051.1:0-14481 GCA_012932125.1 Conopomorpha cramerella
CACCCATCGGATCAGGTTGAAGTTCTTCACCCATAGCACTGGGTCCCAACCCTTGCCGCGTAACTGGAAGTTCATATTTGAATAGATTAATGAATGATTAGACTCTTTATTGCATCATTAAAAATGTCAAAAATTACAATGAAAAGATTGCAAAAGGTGACCTTATCGCTCAGAATTAACACTTGAAGTCCACAAGTCCCGTTTAGGTAGATTTCTTTTTGAGCCATTTAGGGATTTATTGATATTGAAATGCCAAGTGCTAGTGAAGTGCAAGTGCCTCTGCCTACCCCGCTTTGGGATTAAAAGGCGTGACTTGTATTTTTTTAAATGACAATAATCGCCACGCTTGGCAGGCGGGTTGGCAATCGCAGTGGTGTCGTGGTTTAACTGTAGTTAAACAGAGAACGCTGCTGCCCGTCCTTTGGAGAGTTCTACCCCCTCCGATGGGAAAAGTTGTGCTGGGGTGGTGACACATGTATTCTATTCGCCGTCACCACACGCCGTCATCATCAGGCCATATTCGTCCACAGCTGGACATAGGTGTCGCATTATGGTAATAGTAATACTCACGTCAGAGTCCTCATGCATGCCGAACCCTCGAAGGTAGAGAGGTCGTTCGTTGATCATGACGGTGGTGTTGCTCCAAGTGACGGTGCGGATGCCGACCCGCTGACTGTACGTGTCCACCGCCTCGCCGGTACCGCTTACCAGTGTCACCTGTACATTTGGTACATGTATGTATAGGTACAGTCGGTGAAGAAAGTGGTCTGTCGTTTTGATGACACTTGCTGTGTCAGTGAAACAGTTGACTGTGTTGTTACAATATAATAACTTACTTGTTTATAAACAGTGATAAATAATGACTAGTATGAATTACCAGTTTAAACTTTAGGGTGGTAAAGCAGATTCTAGGCAGACTGTACCTACAACCAGCAAAGAATCTAGTGGCCAAGTCTACTGAATTCTCGTAATTGCTGCGACAAAAGATGTGCATCGCTGTTTTAGTAAAGACAGCTTGGGGTTGTAACGAGTACAAGATATTGTATGGCATAGGGGAATTAACGAATGCATGGCGCTATGCATGATGGGCACTGTGGTCCTTAGTAAAACAGCTATGCCAGAGCGATGCAAATTCGAGAATGTAACAGACTGGGCCCCCTGGTTTACCCTTGTTTTTGAAGTAGGAAGCAGTTGAACTCCTGAAACGGACTTAGGAGGTCTATACCAGAGATTTCGGATTCATTTTCATCTTACCCTGTATATCCACATAAAATAAAAGAAGCATAAATAAGCTTGTGCATGAATTATGTGATCTCACGCATACTATTTGACCTGTTGACGGTACACAAATGTACTGAGTACTGACGTTGTAAAATGTAAGTACTTTTAAACCTATGTACTTAAAGGAATCAAAACATATTATTCAAACTAGATTTTTATAAGTCATTGTAAATATTTACGATTAAGAAAATAACAAATATTCGATAAAAAAAACATATATACTTAGTCCAATTGCGCAAAATGCGTCGCATTCTATATGTTTCTAAGTAGGAAATTAGTTATTTTCTTAATTGTAAATATTTTTTAGGTTTTAGTTTTGTTATTTGTCCTATAATGACGGTCAGAGTTTCAAATCTCGCCTTCAACATAGTAAAAAGTTTAGCTAAGAGTTGACGCGTTATTGTATACGTCTGAGTGTTTTATTTATCTAAATAAATTACAATTGTGTAATACTACCTGAAGGGAAAGTATCTACTTTAAATACTTTATTATCATCACCATCAGTTCTTGATATATGATATTTACCTATCTATTTATTGCGAGCCACTATTTTACTAAAATAAAACATTGCATTAGATAAATTGCATTCATAAACGTGTGAATATCCACTTGCCAAACAACCAACACTTTAAAAACTGCACTGAACTTAAAATAATAATAAATGCATCGATTTTGGCCCTATTACGTAATGAAGCTTGTAAATGTGAACTGTCTTGAAGCCTCAAAGATCATAAGCTAGTTTGTGTATGGAAGTCTATTTATTTGACTACTGGGCAGTTAACACATTGGCGGAGAGTAAAATAGACACACAATATTTTTATTGCAATGACGTTTAATAGCTGTTCACTGCCCGGCAAAGGGTTGACCGCTATTTTTTCCCAATCGCCACACCAACGGGGATTGATTACAATCATTTTACCTATGTTTTTTTTATTCATCGCATTGATGTGTACAATATATCTAGTAAGGTCTTAATAATTAAGTAATGAGCTTCAACATTAACCCTGTTATGGTAAGTATTGCTTATTTATTGTATATTATTATTATTACTTATACTTGTACCGCCAACTTATTTTTTTTTATTAATAGTTTTAACTGGTCTGAAACACGTTTTATTAAAAGCTTGCTTAACATGTGTATCCCGAAAGTTGTGAAGTGCTTGTCGTAGGAATGATGGTACAATTATTGCTTTGTTGGCAAGAGAGATCAAGGGGAGAATCAGTTACAAAAAATCCGGTCACAGTTGTAGGTACAATTTCCTCATACCTACGGAACACTTATTGCAGAACACTATTCAGTGATTTATTTTGTTCTGCGAAAACGCAAATGTTCAATCGATATCAGTGTTTCTTTGCCAAAGTCATTATAAGTACACATAAACAGGCCGCGGTTAACGCTGCTGTCTTAAGTAATGATGTAGTACTATGAAGAGATCAAAGATCAACGTGCCAGGGAACCTGTTCGATGAACACAGCCACATAGGAGTCTACATATACACCTATGTTTCACAATAATTAAACTTGCAGAACATAATTTGACCGAGCATCTTTCCCAAAATTGTCAAAAAGTAATAATCATTCAATTAATTTTAGTTGGCAACAGTAATAATTAAAACGTGAAAATGTTATTAGTTTTAGTTAAACCTTCCATTGAAGGTATGCCATTTTTCCCAAAACTGTTATGATAATAACACTTAAAACCACAAAATGTAGATAACAGATGTTCTTCTTTATCTTCTCCCTAGCATGCATCCTGGGGCCTGTTTAATAAGCGAGACAATTTTCAATTACCTACTGTGAAAATTATGTTTACATTTCGGAGACGGAACGAAATTTTTTTTTATCTCTATGACAATTCATGAGAAACACTGAAATATGATAATTTTAACCTTTTCACCGCCAATATCTTATAAATCAGACACATTAGACAAGTGATTTTGAAGTTTATTATTATCAAAGCAGAATCCAAAATCGTGAAAACAAAATTAATCGTCAGGCGGTTAAAAGGTTAAAGACAAAAGAAACGACTTCAACCAGTACTAGTACCACTACTTCATTCCCTACGATTGTTTAATGTTCCCCTCTGTTTCTGTTATCTGGTCTGCCATCATCAGGGGCGGTACGTCCATAGAAGCAAATAAGCTCTGCATACCCTGGCAAATTGACTAAAACAATTAGCATAGTTAGGTATCTATAACACATTTAGTCGTCACGTAGGTACTGTAAATTAGGCAATTTATCAATAACAGACTTTCGGTTATTTAAAATGTGAATCGAAAACACAAATTCGTTCTAGACCAATCAAAACACTAATCTCTCATTAATCTATTCTTCCGCGTGTCAACGAAAACAAATTCGTGCAATGTTGCCTTATCGTTCCATCGATAGGTAACACAAATTTCGCCTCAACCAATCAAAACATAGTATTTAGCGCATCAACGAAAACAAATTCATGGGACGTTGCCGCTTCGTCGCATCGTCGCATCGTCTAGCCCGGGGAAGCTGCTAGACCTCAAGCTTCCTATTTTTTCTCTTTCTCTGTATACATCCCTTTCACCTCGGTCTATTAGCGCGGAGCGTTACTATGAAAAATATGGAGAAACTTATGCCACACCGTAAGCGCAGCTTCTTCCGCGTTTTTTCATACATTATTGGAATAATAAGGGCTAGAATGCTATGACAGTGCGTAAATATGTGCGACAGAGAAAGAACACTCTCTCTCTGTGTGAGCGAGCGAGAGAGGCCATGTTGACATATTGCAAGTATTGTTTGTTTATTTATAATGGAGTATGCATTGTTTTAGGTTATGTTGTACGTTCATTCGCGCCTTTATTTTATAGAATAATTAAATTACACAAAAATGGAGACTAAGGTGTGAAAGTGATGTGTGTAAAAGTGTTTGTTTACAAATGTGGATCGATTCTCTGAACTAAATATGAGTGAAAAGTGCAGAGTCGCGGACGAATTTCGCCGGGATTGTTTTTATTTGAATTTGGAGCAAACACAAGGTATTATGAGGTAGTTTCTTGTTTTTTTAGTGTATTTACTTAGTTAGGCAGAATAAGGTATTATGTAGTGCTTTGGGAAGAAGGCATCCACATTCCACAACGATCTGTTCAGTTCGGTTTCTGGCATAGGTACAGCGCCCGAATCAGCTGCTTAGCAAAATTTTGGGACGTAACGTAATTAGATATTCATTTTGCTAAACTAGTGATTGATGTTGTGATCTTCTATTGAAATGTTTTGTAGTCTGGCACAAAATTGGTACCTACTTAATGTTATTTTAGTGTCGTATGTACCTACTCATAGGAGACAGCTTACCCTGATGAAAATTTCACGGCACGCCACTGGCCATCATCGAACCCTGACTTCCTTATAATGACACCGACTTTTAAATATCTTCTTTTCCATACTATAATAATCATCAAGACCGGTTAATAAACGACAGAGTTATATCCGCGAAAAACCATACGGGAGAAATGTATATTATAGCAATACGGTCGAGAGAAAGACTCCTTTTTTATTAGAAGTCCCTTAAAAATCAAGCAATGGACATAGATGTGACATGTCATTGTAGTTGGCAATTATCGAAATATTAAAAGGCATTTAAAGGCCCATGGATACCTACACGCTTGGGAGAAGAAATAAGAAGAAGAGTATCAGAACACCTAAATCAATTAATCAGTAAATCTAAGTAACTGGGGTACCTATTAATTTGATGACGTGTTTCCTAAAAATAAAAAGGTCTGTTCTCCCTGTTTTCAGAAACAACTTCATTCCGCTATATATCAGTGCAATAAAATAATTATTGTAGAACCTAATACTAGGCGTGCCGATGGCATGGGTGCGAACATAAAGTGAATTGCCCAAGCTCGCGTCTGGGGCCTGCGTGTGCGCAGTGTGCAGATGCGATGTGATAATCGATGTCGCTCACGCACATTCCTTTTAAGCATGACTTCACAACGCTAAGGTATCTTTATTACTTAAATAAGTACTTATTTAGTTATATTTTATGAATTACTTAAATCAATTGAATTTGAAGCAAAGTTGTATAGATATAGCTTTTATTATATTAAAGTACGTATGATATATGAAATGCCTCCAATCTGAATTGAAAAAATAAACTGATAAGCAAGTACTACGTAGGCTTATGTTTTGCTTTCTGTACAAAAAATATTCCGCAACATGATTTGCCTATTTAATTATTCATAACAAGATCTATAACACATAATAAAAACAAATTTAAATAAGTAATTAACTACAGTTTTTGCTTTATAAAAACTTATTGACTTGACAACATCCGAAAGGTTTTTTTTAATACCTACGCCAAATGGAGGGAAACTCAGTCATCTGATACTCTTTGACAATATTATTTTATCTAGAGAAATAAGTAAGTAAGTGTAAATATGAGGACCCACCCGGTCCACATCCGTCACCAGCGACATCGGAAGGCCATAGAGTTACAATTCTATGGTTTTAAATTCAATGGTTCAACATACAGTACCTGATGTGAAGCAGTATTAATACGCAGTACAGTAGCAGCTGATCTTCTGTTTATTGAAGCATTGGGTTTTTTATTTAGCCTGGTTTGTTTCCCACTGCTGGGCAAAGGCCTCCCCCCAGGACTTCCATTCCTCTATATTATGGCACAGGTCATTTGTGTTTAGGATCGAAGCGTGATGTTCCGGATTCGGTCCATTCTTCTGACACCAAGTATGCTGCGTTCCATAGCCCGTTGACAAACCTTGAGTTTGGACTTCTGAAGCTCAGTTAGTGACCAGGTTTGAGCGCCGTAGGTTAGGGTGGACAGAATACACGTTTTGGTTTTTAATCCTAGAAATAAGTCTCAAGATTATCGGGGGAGAGAGGTCAAGAGACTGACTCAGTCGCCGTCGTCACAGCGAGCGGGAGTAACGTCAAAAATACCTAACAATCACATACCTTCATAGTGTACAAATAACCGGGTTGTTCGTGCATCAGGTACGGCCACCAGAAGTTTGCGTTGGCGATCTCCAGAAGACCGGCGCACTCCTGAGCACCGACCACTTGGTTGTCGTTCTTATCAAACATTTGCACCAGGCATTGGATGTTTGAGTCTTCAGGACTTTTGTAAGTGACGTTGTAAACGACAAATCCTGGCAACACAGAATATAAAAAAAATATATAATAAGGTAGTATGACGTGTGTAGGGCGGCAAATTTTAAGATTTAGTCATACATCTCGTCCCAGCTGCCTTTCTTCGTGGCATATCGTAGGGGTGGACTATAGGATCTGCAGATTTAGGTTTATTTAGGCTATGAGTTAGCAACTTGTACCCAGATTGAAAAACTTAACACTTTATTATGTGGCTGAAGAGTCCTTGTGGTCCTAAGGTTCTGTCAGTCAGTGTATGTATAATACATACATATTCAGACAAATACAGTTTTTTTTACTTGCACCTTCAATAGCAATACATAATAATAATTATTAGTAATTAATTATTTGTCAGGGTTTTCTATTGTATTTCATACCGCACAGGGCAATTCTATCTTTAATTATATTCGATAAGTATGTGACTATTTACATACAAAATGAGTAGGTATTTGTACGCCAAACGGTTGAACATGGTGTAAGTTTTGAATAGTTATAGCGCGTTCATTGGTAAGTAATCGCCTGTATAAACCAACGAAAGTCAGGCAATCTAAAAAGTAGTGACTAACCAATCGTGATTTTGCTGCGTCATGCGAAACTAGCGCCGTTAGTTCATGAATTTTCCTCCCTATTGCATTGGTTCTTTCTTAGCAAAGCGGATAGAGTTTAGAACATACACAAACCTGTAAGCCCCTGAATGTCAGTGTTGACGATGACGTCATCGATGTACGCCTGAGGCGTGGAGTAGAGGAACACGGAGCGGTGGATGCCCGCGTAGTTGAAGAAATCAAATGTGTAGCTCTGCTCGAAACGCACTGACTTGTTCCTGTTGAACATAATTTGTACAATATTGCAGAATGGTTTTGGTAAACTCTCCTCAAGAACAGACCTCTACTCAAGTAATTTCTGACTTTATGACGATTGAGGAAGCATGTGTGAATTTTGAGGTTCGGCTTATCCCCTTGGCCTACCATTCCAAATAATTATATTAGTACCTATTGCATATTAGCTGACTACTCGTACCATAGTGGATGATTGATAGTAAGTATAGAAGTATTTATAATATTGCCTTGTGGTATACAAATTGACAGTGGCGTGCCGTGAAATTTTCATCAGGGTAAGCTGTCTCCTATGAGTAGGTACATACGACACAAAAAAAAACATTAAGTAGGTACCAATTTTGTGCCAGACTACAAAATATTTCAATAGAAGATCACAACATCAATCACTAGTTTAGCAAAATTGATATCTAATTACGTTACGTCCCAAAATTTTGCTAAGCAGCTGATTCAGGCGCTGTATGCCAGAAACAGAACTGAACAGATCGTTGTGGAATGTGGATGCCTTCCTCTTCCCAAAGCACTACATAATAACCTTATTCTGCCTAACTAAGTAAATACACTAAAAAAACAAGAAACTACCTCATAATACCTTGTGTTTGCTCCAAGTTCAAATAAAAACAATCCCGGCGAAATTCGTCCGCGACTCTGCACTTTTCACTCATATTTAGTTCAGAGAATCGACCCACATTTGTAAACAAACACTTTTACACACATCACTTTCACACCTTAGTCTCCATTTTTGTCTAATTTAATTATTTTATAAAATAAAGGCGCGAATGAACGTACATAACATAACCTAAAACAATGCATACTCCAATATAAATAAACAATACTTGCAATATGTCAACATGGCCGGCACCTCTCTCGCTCGCTCACACACACGACACACACTCTTTCTCTGTCGCACATAATTTCGCACTGTCAAAGCATTCTAGCCCTTATTATTCCAATAATGTATGAAAAACGCGGAAGAAGCTGCGCTTACGCTGTGGCGTAAGTTTCTCCATATTTTTCATAGTAACGCTCCGCGCTAATAGACCGAGGTGAAAGGGATGTATACAGAGAAAGAGAAAAAATAGGAAGCTTGAGGTCTAGCAGCTTCCCCGGGCTAGACGATGCAATGAAGCGGCAACGTCCCATGAATTTGTTTTCGTTGATGCGCTAAATACTGTGTTTTGATTGGTTGAGGCGAAATTTGTGTTACCTATCGATGGAACGATGAGGCAACATTGCATGAATTTGTTTTCGCTGACACGCGGAAGAATAGATTAATGAGAGATTAGTGTTTTGATTGGTCTAGAGCGAATTTGTGTTTTCGATACACATTTTTAAATAACCGAAATTCTGTTATTGATAAATTGCCTAATTTACAGTGCCTACGTGACGACTAAATGTGTTATAGATACCTAACTACGCTAATTGTTTTAGTCAATTTGCCAGGGTATGCAGAGCTTATTTGCTTCTATGGACGTACCGCCCCTGGCTGTTATAGGATTCATTAACAAAACATGCTATAATTACCACAACTCACTTCTTTAAGCTTATATCGATTTCCAGGCGTATTTTCTGTGTCGAAACTTCCACTGTCATCCAAATCCATACTCGTGACCGTGCTTATTTCTGTACTGGCGTTCTGTATGTGTCTTAGGAACGTAACCAAATGTATTTTAACAGTCTTTATAAATGCCTCTCCTAAATCTTCGCTCAAATGTAAAGTGTTCCCTTTAAGCAGATTATTCTTTGTTGGTGTTGATCTCAAAGGCTTGATGGGAGAAAAGCATTGCAAATGATCATTAATGATCTTGATTGCAGATTTCAAGCATTCCATTAATTTCACTTGCGATTGGAATGTGAGGAATTGCATGCATTCTTTGAACGTGGCTGTTTCTGTAATGTTCTGTGTAGCGCATTTTGTATAAATTTCACGCACCTGAAAACATAGTAATATTATATCAGGACTCCTGTTTGGACGGAGAACCAGAAATTATGCCTTATACACATTCATATATACTCTCCTCGAGCTTTTCACGCTACCCTTTTTCAATGCCTACCCGACTCATCATTGGGGAAAAACTTTTTTAAGAGAACTGCATGCTAATAAAATGTATGAAACTACGCAGTAGTGCGCACAGCGTAGTTTTCATCATCAATCATCGGATTAACTTGGAGAAATGTGGGCATTATCTTAAACAAAGAAAACATGGTATAATTCGAAATTTAAATTGACATCTCGGTCAATGTTGTTAATTCTTACCGATTTCCCAAGTGGATTTCGTGGCAGGTCCTTCACAAAGATTGTAAGCAATCTTAAGCAGAGATAGAAACTATTCAAATAGTCATGAAGTCGGTTTAGCTGTTTCAATAGCATTTCCTTCAGGAAAGCATTGTCTTCAAACAATCTTATTTTGGTTCTACAGTCCTGAGATTCCAGGTAAGGCCGAAAAGATGGCAGTTGTCGGATAGCCTCTAAGTCCTGCGCCGAAAGGTTGATTACGGCTTGTTCAAGATCTTCTCTTGGACAACACAGTGATTTCGTATTGTCGTCGTAGTAGTGTTCCATCATACAATACTGAAAATAAATTAAATCAGGTTAAAACAGTAGTTTATCTGCACTGAAGACTTTTCTAGGTAGTGAATAGCTATAGCAGTTCTAACAAAACTTCTGTTTTGTCATCCAAATATGCGTACAATAAAATGTGTTAATTTACAGTAAATTAATATCTTGCATATTGGACAACACGCGCTTTGGCAAAAGTTAGACAGAAGAAAACGTTATTTTAATATAATTGGTAGGTTTTTAGTACGGTAGGTTTAGGTAGTTAATTAACGTTCAAACTAAAAAGAAATTATAGATATACCTATAAGTGTAAATGTAATTTAGTAGCTGTCACTTTTTGATCTTTTGAAATTTAATATGGTGTGCAGAAGAAAACAACAAGTAACTAGTTAGTTGGTAAGACGGTAATTTTCCTACTAACCTTTATGCTCTGTATAAGACCAGTAACAGAGAAGTCATAGAACAGGAACACGTCAATCAGTAGTTCAAAAGCTTTCCCCGACAAGTGGAAGGGACTGTTGTGCGTTAAAAATATATCCTCTAACACCTGAAAAAAGATAAATACATATTGTTTTTCTTAAAAATATTATAAAGGGGTTTGCTTCGATAACTGGTTGGATATGCTGGATGTGTGACCGCCTATAATTAAAAGGGGGACCCTTTTAGAGCGTTTGCGTGGGGACCCTTGGGCACATTTCAATATTATTATACTCTACACTACATTTTCTATACACAGGGTGATACAAAAATACCCTTTTAAGCCGAAATCTACTGTTTCTTACCCTAATTAGTTCATTGCAGCAGGTGTCAATACAACCAGCGAAAAAAAAATTAAATGTCTCTAAACAAACTCAAATGAGCGTGCTTTTTTACATGATGAGGTCGAATTTTTCTTCATCCAGGGGAATTGACGCGGGTTGAAATGGTGATGATGATGATGATGATGGTCTCATTATGGTCGACGAAAACAATAGACTTCAGCTCAAAAGGGTATTTCCGTATCAAACATGTATAGGTAGACAGTATATGTATGACAATGTATGACACGTATGACAATGTATGTATGTACATATATTTATTTATTTATTCATATATTGCACTCATGTTGTACATAGGGTCTTAAATATAATATGTGGTAACAATTAGGCATCAAACATGAACCCTGAAAGGGTGTTACAATATTTTGAGCTTGCATAATATTACGCCATTATAAATTATATATAATTATAATGTATAATGTTGTACCTGATTCATGTAGACAGGTGATGAGTGTGTATGGAACACTTTGATCAACAACTTTGACGATACATGATACGGAAATGATTTGTGTAGAGCTGAAACTGATGTAGCCACTCCGAATATGAAGATAATTGGCAACGATGGTACATAGGCACTGAAATAACAAAAACAATTATAAAGTTTACAAAATTATTTAGCTATTATTACAATGTTTTAAGTTATCTTATAACAAGGTAATTTTGTTACTTAAGAACAAACATAAGTACTTACTCTGTTTTGTCACAAAATGTGTAACTAGTAATGGAGAAGCTAGGGGGTAAGCCGGTAGTACAAGACAAGCCTATGCCAGGCACATTAACATAAAATTTCAAGGAAATTAAGTAGCGTAGGGACTTACTATAGCTCAAATAAGTAAGACAAATAAAAAAATCTAAATAAGCATTGCTTAAGTGCCTATTTTTCACTACCGGCTTACCTTCACCACTTAGCTTCACCACTAGTAATTAGTAAAGGGTTTTTACAAATATTTGATTGGGTTTGAATGCAGAAGTTTAGTATAAAAATATCATGTTTACAAAGACAAATTCAGTATTACAACATAATTATAAGTATCATTACCTCATAATAAGTACAAAATCTTGCAAAACACTGCAGTTGAAACTTTCAAAATCTGGAATTATAACTATCAATGACTTCTTTGAAGGTGTGTGTTTCTTTTTCTTAGGAGACGACTTGGTTATTGTTGTGGTCTTCATTCTGTACCACTTCTGTAGTGTAGACATAGTACACTGGTTTTTTCTTAACTTTTTTGTCTGTTGGAAGCTCTCATTTAGATCTTCCGAATCTATAATATCCTGGAACAGTAATTAAATATAATAATTGTAAGTACGCGTAGGATCTTGAAGGCTAAGACAAAGGTGCCAGGTTTGATTCCCGCTGCCAACATTAATCATTCAGTGAACAGCTGAAATATTTGTTGTGTGGGTCTGTTTGTTTTATCTATATATGTATATATATGTGTGTATTTTAAAGTATGTATGTAAGAAGTAAATAGGTATATATTAGTCATTGAAACTCATAATATGGAGTATCCAAGATTAGGGTCAGATGACTATGTCTGAATGACATGTTCCAGTACATTATTTCTTATTTGGTAGGTTTATAACAATAAAATTAAACAACAATGAACACAAAAGTACAGATTAAGTTATGTGTTAAGTTTGTTTATAATAACTTTGCTTACCACATTGTCGCCATCCTTAATAAATTGATAAATCACATTCTCCACTAAATGTTTGACGGAAGGAGCATCTTGTGATGGCACCATGGCAATGTGAGGTGTCACCTCATCTCTGAAAGGAGTATTAATATTTCATAATAATATTAACTAATACCAGGGACACTGAAGATACTAATACCAATTAGAACAGAGGTAACTTTTAATAGTAACTAATCTATATTAATATTATAAAGACACAAGAATTGTATTTTTATATGGATGTTTGTAACCAATAAATTAAACAGATTTGAATAATTCTCTCACTATTAGAATGCTACATTATCCCTGAGTAACATAGGCTATATTTTATCCTGAAATTCCCATGGGATGGAACATTTTTATGTGAGTAACACCATATGGTTCAGCTAGTTACAAATAAAGGTCATTATTATTGTTTAATTATGATTAACTATGTATTGTATTAAAAAAGTCAGCTGTAACCATATAAGTTTAGGTAATATGAGTTACACTTTGGGTAGAACTATACTCTCAAAAATGGTTGAATGCTAGAAAATGCTTTAGCATTCATTCAGTCTAGGTACAAGGCAGTGCAATAAAATATACACATATGTAAGTTCAATGTATCCAGGAAATAGTCATAGAACACTACATAATAAATTGTGTAAATCTTTTTTCTGGACAAGGCTCCAATTTATCGAACCAGCACCACCAGTCTCAAAATAATTCCTTTCACCTATGCTTCAGAAAAACACTGAAATAAATTCAAACTCACCTCAACTTTTGGATGAGTGCAGTAAACTGTGAGACATGGTCAGGTTGGTTAACACCCGTGAGAAGTGTTGCACTTGGAACTACACCTTCCATCATAGTTATCTCATCATCAGAATAAAATGACTTGACATACTTTACCATATCATTCAACAAAATGCTATAAGTTTTTGTGTTTAGATCCTATAAATAAAACATAAGTTTACAATGAATGTAGAAGAAAATACAGGTTGAAATTGTTATTCATCAAAAAACTTAAATCACATACATTTATCTGACTTTCAATACTGTTCCAATTGTTTTTAAAACTTATGTACCAGGGCTCTTGACTAAATATTGAATTGATATGTGATGCCTTGAATTTTTTCTTCGATTTCTTGCTTTTATCATATCCATTTTTGAACAAAAACACACCCTGCAATGAAATGTTATTAATGATGTTAAAGCTGTTTAGTTCCAGAATCTCTTCTCAAAACTACGTAGTCGTAGCTTTATTATACTAACTTACCTTTGACACAGACACAGTAGAATCCATCGTTCAGCTTACCAATACAACAGTAAACAATGTGAAATATAGGTAAGTAATACGACCATAACCTCTTGATTTTATTATTGCTATCTTGTGAATGTTACGTTATAACATAACCACCTCAAAAATCTACGACAAAATATAATTTGAATAAGGTTTCTTTTAAATTATTTACTTGATGTATTGCAAACAAGCAGGCAAACGAAGATTTCGCGCGCGCCTGTACCGTATGTTTCAATCTATGTCAATTCGCTACCTGTCATTTTCTTTCTTTTTGTTTTGAATATGAGCAAGGTCAAGTAATTCATGTAGCCCAGTTGAATTAGTTTTTTTTTTTTTTGTTATTATATGAGTGCGCCTCGATTATTTCTAATATTTATTCTAACTAAACTTTTATTACCAGGTGGATGAATCCCATTGGACCATGAATTTATGGAAAAAAATGTGGAACGGAAATGAGAGAATAAGAATGTATGGCTTTCAAGATTTATACTAAAAAAAAATCAATTCAAATTCAAAATAGGAGGAGGTTCTCAATTCGTCTGTATTTTTTTATGTTTGTTACCTCAGAACTTTCGCCTGGGTGAACCGATTTGGATATTTTTTTATTTATTTGAAAGCTGGTGCTTCCCGTTTGGTCCCATATAAATTTGGTTCAGTTCCGACAGTGGCATCCATGAGTAAACCACATATGTATATGTAAAATTTTACTGGTTGAAGTCGGTTCTTTTTTGTTTAAGTTATCATTGAAAAGAATTAATTTCCCCACATTCTCGCCATATTAAAAGTTGTTGTATATTAGTTGCGTTATTGGTCGGTAACTCTTTTTTGCAATTGTTTTAATTAGATTTATTTTTTTAATTTAAATAGATTAGATTCCAACCACGTTTCTAAGA
>SJJU01008052.1:0-22147 GCA_012932125.1 Conopomorpha cramerella
AGGATCACCTTTAATCTAACAATTGGATTTTATCTTAGAATAGATGGACAACAGTCTTCTGATAATATAGTGATGGACCTGTACAAGTGCACACTGCACCACATTGAACCGTGACCGTCGTACTCCAAATGTCCCTTGAAATAGGACGATTAACACCGCGCAAGTAATACATATATTAGGTGTAGGTACCTATTATTAAACAGGGGTCAGATAAATCATAGATGATTACTGTTAAATTAAAGATTATGTACTGTAAAAACTAAAATATGTTTGTATTATTTGGACTCTAATTTCTTACACAAGCTGATTTTAGTGTCAATCAATCATACTACCAATCTTGTCGAAAGTATCAGTTAAGACGAAAGAAGTCATCTAATATAAAGAAGTGAAATATTGCATTCAGACTTAAATATAAAGGGTCTTGGACATATATAAATATTCATCTTTATTGATTTTTGCCTTGTCAAGACTAGGTACCTATAATCGCTACCTAGGCTTACGCCTAAATAAATCCTTGTGAATAAATAAGAGTGTAAGAGTGCATGCCTATTACCGTGGCTTAATAACTTGTATTTTGCCTCATGTATGTACAACAGCAGTACAAATGCAACTGAGCTAAATCCTACTTCCAAGTGTTGGTTGAGACTGATAGGTTTTTTTGTAATCATAACTTATGGGATACCCTATCTCTACTTACAAAAGTTCTTTCAATTGTATACAGTTTTCCACTAATAAAACTTTGTGTCACAATCACGATACATCGTTACGTGATGCACTTCACCTACATACCGAAAATGAACATAAGTACAAAAATCAAACACTCACCAAAAAAAAAGCAAACTCAACGCAAGCTACTCCAATTTCAATATCCACAAGATACCGTCAAGTATTAACGTACGATAAATGTCACAGGCACTTTTAACAATCAGTTGTTGATATACTCCACCGGCACGCATGCGCGAGTTAAAAATTAAAAAGTGAAATTGTTTATTTTGTTTGTGTTGGTTGCCGGCATCGCGTCGTCATTCGGGCGGTCGACACTGTCGGAACAGCAGCGGGCGAGCTCGCGGGCCGCAGCGCAACGTGTGAAATCAGCTGTGGCTGTGGACCGAGCTGTCCCCGCACCGAGCTCCCCCCTTCCCCCTCCATCCATCAGCACACCCCGCGCACGCCCACACGCTGATAACACCGATAAGGTTTCGATCACCCCAATCCTCCGATACTCTGGTCTACTTTAATCCCACGCTTTATGTGCAGTTTCCACGCTCCAATTTTTCAACGATAGGGATCTGTTACCGTGACCAATTTGTGTGATGGACAACTGAATGATATGGCAAAAAATATTGTAAAAACTAAATAGGCATCAATTGGATTGGAAGTCAATATTGAACAATAAATTATACCTGCTTATAATGGCGTTTAAAACTATTTTTATATAAAGACAAATACTTGTATCCAGTGTAAACTTGTGCACTGTGCACATATTGGACAGGGTAGAACTAGACTAGAAATGATCGATAAAAAAAGGATTATACAAAGAATATTAATTAATAACCTCAAATGCTCTACGGAGATGAAATTACAACTATTAATTTCAGATTGTCCATTAAAAGACATTAGATTACGCCATGTACCAAATCAAACAAATACAAAACAATTTTTAGTACCTATATAAAAGTAAAACTTCAGAATGGTTGAAGTAATTTTAACTTAAATGTATAAATATACCTGTATATTAAATAAATATGCGTCACATGCGTCTGTGTCTTTCATGAGTCCATGAATAGAACTAGGCACCATCCATATTTGAACGCCCTGTGTATCGATTTGCAGTAGGTAGGTAAAAAGATATGCATTAATTAAAGGTGATAACTTTTCCTTTAAGAAGATATAAAAGACTTATATCACATTAGTGTGAGTAGATATTTTTGTCCATCAGTGTAGATACATTTATTACTCAAAAGTACCTACTATTCGTTTTTTTATGTTATGTTTAGCTGCGCTTACTGAATAAAATAAAAATTATAACACTGCTCCACACATACAGTCCACACATTAACCTTACCTAACCTTAGATACAGTTTCATTGAATTTCAATTCATTTTACAACGATGATATATAGTACTTATTAGGAAATATGTTTCAATAGAGTAATAGGTACTACACACTTTGGGCTGAAAGTATTTAATTGCCGACTCTGGGCAATGAAGTACTAGGCATACATTCATTATAGTAAATGACAATTCAAGTAATAATAAAACACAACGTACGTTTTTTTATAGTACGATACGGTTACGGTATCGATTTATCGGGTTTTCCATCATCAATCCCTGATTTTCTTATAATGGGAAAATATCTTCGTTAAAAAAAAACAAACATCATAAAAATTGTTTCATAAACGTCGGAGTTATCGGTAAACAAACAAAAAAAGCATATAGTGTACGGTTGAATTGAGAAAGACTCTTTTTATGAAATTGCATAAATTAACTTTTTTTAGGGACAAGCCCACCGCTACTCTACAGCGAGTACGAACCATTCAATGGATACATAGGCGATCTTGCTAAATAAAAGCAACTGTCAGTAACACATACCACATCCATCATTTGGAGCTGCTCTTTTTTTTCAACTTGAAACGCTAAATGTCTTACAAAAAATTGCAAAACTGTTCGATAGATCTAATAAATAAGTAATCAATTTATGTTTTTTTTTTCAAAACACGCACTACATAATGTCACTAAGCATAAAAGTTTTCGTGTGGATAAAATGATTTATGAGGACAGAAAACGCTGAGTTTAGTTTCATTACAGTTACAGTGACTAGGAATTCTTAACAATGAAATGTGGAAATCAAGGAATATACATTTTAAGTTAACATCAGAGTTCAGTTTTTAGGTATACAAAGACGTAATTCCAAATGGAAGATAGATATTTTGGAGATATGATACCATGTCCTGACAATGGGTTGCTTGTATGGGCAAATTATAAGCGTATTGTCAATAAATGGCTATCTTAGATCGCGTTTGGATTAAGAAATGCAGTCGGTATCATTATTTTATGGCCCGATCTAGTACGGGGCACACTCCATTTATATCCCAAGCGCAGATCCTAGTAATTAGATGCAACAAACGGGTCCTCAGACCAACATGTTAGATGGCAGCGGCAACTTGGGCAATAATTGCCTACGGTAACTTCGGTGCTCTAGTTTGACTCGCATTAACTACTTTATAAATTAGGTAATTACCTTATATTTTTAACTAACTTTTGTACATATTTCAACCCATCACATACATCACATTTAAGATCCATATTTTCTTACAATTACGTTACCTACAAAATTTGATTTTTACTTGGATAAGGTAGCCTTTTACAATGATACCACTGTCAATTTTACATTTGTAATGTAGGTACAGTAGTGTGCTTTAAAGAGTTTTTAATGACAACAATCAATGAGGTCTAACAAGGTATATTACACACATCAAAGGTGTCTAGGGATCAAGTACATTTTAGAAGATTGCAATCAAGAATATATTTTACAAAAACTGAATTCATTCATAATTAATTCAAAATGTGGTGATAAG
The DNA here is from genome assembly GCA_012932125.1 of Conopomorpha cramerella. Classification (NCBI taxonomy): domain Eukaryota; kingdom Metazoa; phylum Arthropoda; class Insecta; order Lepidoptera; family Gracillariidae; genus Conopomorpha; species Conopomorpha cramerella. Next base: position 3,578 of record SJJU01008052.1, read on the forward strand.
TCATTGATACAGGCATGGGGAATTAGGTAGGAGACCAATCCAGAAGATTAGATTTGATTTAAATAAATTAGATTCTTTTTAGAGCTAAAAATGTTCTTGATCCCTAGACACTTTTGATGTGTATAGATTTAGTTATATCGAAAAGATTAGGAAACTTTCTGTATTTGCCTCTGTTAAGAGTTATCATAATAATATACACTCTGGAGCAAAATTAGCGGATCACACTTACTTTGGGTACATGACGTCCACTGCTGGACGTGGACCTCCCCCAATGATTTCCATGAGAATTTGGGGAGGACATGCCAATAATCCCCACGATTAGCAGGCGGGTTGGCGATCGTTGTGGTGTTGTGGTTTAATTCACAGAGAGACGCCCGATGATGATGACTGATGCCCGGCCTCTGGAGAGTTCTCTCGGTCGCCTCTTTCAAAATTTGGCTGAGGTATTCTATTCGCCGTCACTATACCGCCTCATACATATGGCTCATCTTAATATCGGACAATCTAGAAGAGCTAGCGGAATAAAATTAATTGTTTTTGAAAAACAGTAAAAAAAAGCTTTTCAACCAAATTATTTGATGTATATTAAACATTTGATTTTGTTAAACATTTGAGTCTGCAATTTATTTAAAAAAATCAACTATGCAACGAGACCGCAAATTAAATGAAACCTTTCCTAAAAGATATCGAAGACAAGAATGTAGGTACGTATGCTATGCAATACTGGCAAGCAATAGAAACCTCGCCTAGTAAGGTGAGGTTCGAATAGGATATTTTGTAAACGGATTGTGATAATGTTTGTGTGAAAAACTTGTAGGAATGTGTTGCTACAGAATGCAGTCCACCGCCCGCAGTGAGCGGTTAGATTTTTTTCACAACCTTAGTAGATAATTGAACGTTAAAGGGAATTAGTTAACACACATGAGCGCGTATGAAAATATGAACTATACAGACAGTTTTAGTTATAAAAGTAGTAGTAGTAATGTATGGTTCAAGAAAAAGTAGATATTTATGTAAAAAGATATATTTTTTTATTGCATCCCAACTCAATGATGATCTAATTTGATTATAATATTCCCTAAAATTAATCAAAAATGCACTACGTTCCTTCATAAATAGGTAGGTAACTAAAAACCTATTTCAATGTGTGTTTATCAGCCGACGATCTAAAAATATTATCATAATAAGATGATTTGAAAGCAACAATATTTAAATCTAAAATTTTCTTTCTTAAATTTTCTTAAGAGTCTTCGAATAACTGGCTGTCCGTTCACACGTCAGGTTAACTTCAGTTATTTTTCTAATACTCAATTAAAAATTATTATTCATAGTATCATTTCTCCGATATCACTTGCGTCGTCGTCGCGTATTCATAGCCCGGTAAATATTGATTTGCATTTTTATTAACGTCTCTTTAAGAAGGCATGTTTAATAAATAAGCGTAGCGTGTTAGCTCGGCCTTGATCTTTAGACCAAAACAGCAATCTGATAGTTCCATAGCCTTAGCTCTGGCCTCGTATAACCACTGTATACATTACGTGCGTTTCTGTTACGCAAACACTCGCCATTGTAAACATGATATCAATAAAGCCTGCGGTTTTTTTAACGTTGATGATTAATGTCACCTGTAAGTCATTGTCAGATGCATATTCTCATAATTACTAATAACATAGTAGAAAGTTTTTGTTCTGCTTCTATTCTACTCTGAATAACCAACTCTACATTGATTAAAGGCCCATTTAGATTATACCATTTACTTGCCTCTTTCCTACAATTAAATTGAGGCTATAAGAATATTCCATGGTATAAAAGGACCTTAAGGCCCATTTATATTGTGCGATTTTATTGCTTCTTGCCTGCAATTAAATTGAGGCAATAGTAATATTGTACACATTACTTCACATCTATTTTAGACAAATTAAATTAATATAAGGGTAAATTTCTTGTTCGTTAATGGAAGCAATAAAAAAAGTTTAATCGAATCGTTCCATTCTTGCTACTTGAAAGCAAATTTCTTGCGATTCCATTTTTGCATGTAAACTGGCATGAGGCAATAATTGATACGCAAGCATTGAGATCCATTTAGATATTTTAGTTTTTTCTGTCGCAAAGATATGAATTCAGTCCACGAGGGAGGTTAAATCGTCGCTGGTATATTTAAAAGAAAAATATTCCGTGACAAATTTAACGATGTTTAGTAAAAAAGTAGATTTGACCAAGTTATACGCTGGAAGCTAGGAATTGATGACAGAGGATGAACTGAAATTCATGGCAGTTATTCATTCGAAACAATGTAACAAAGCACAATTCTTGTTTTTGTTAGAAATATCCGTTTATCGACCATTGTTGTTTATTTTAAACCTGAGATATTATATTAATGTTATTAAAATGTTTTTTTCCGTATTTTTTATATCTGTTTGTAGTTTTGATGTCAAGCTTGTCAACTTGCTTCAAAATATTCACCACCGCAAACACTTGCAATCATTGAAGCAAGTGTCAAAAAATGGAGCAACTTGGTGTTTAGATTGGACAAATTTGAAAGGAAATTATTGCTTTCTAGAATATCTTTGGTGTAAACTCAGAGGCGATGCAATTATTCTTCTCAATTCTTGCGTTCAAGACTTGCCGTTAAGTTTTCTTCTGATACTGTCATTAAACAGTCAGAGGAAATTATTGCCTAGCAATTCTTCAACTCAATTTTTGCTTGGTAATTATTGCCATAGTAGGTAATAAAACTCCATAATCTAAACAGTTGTTGTTGCAATAATTGCTGGGCAATTCTTCGAAATCTGTAATAAAATGCTATACTTAATCAAAATGGGCCTTTAATCGAAGGTCAAGAATAGAAGCAGAACAAAAACCTTCTTCTATGATCAGTATCTTTCACGAGGAGCTGTCGTGGCCATCACTAGTATTTCATATTATTATTCTTCAAATATATCATCTTTATATTTACACTAAGACATTTTAACAGTGTTACATAAATATATACGAGTATGAACTGTGAAAAAACACAATGCCATATCAATTGCTGCATGTAATTAGAATCAAATGCAGCTAAATCATAAAATTGATTAACTGCAATTAGATACGCCTAAAATGTTTATTGTTATCATGAGAATGCAAATAAAAACGTCCGAAATACTTTACAGATTTGTTCATTTGAATAATGTTTGTTAAGAATCACTTGAATCAAATCTTAGTAAAAAATCGATTTGAGCAAATTATATTCTGTTACATCAATGCCAGTTGGTATTTTAGACGCTTAACTATTTCTATTAGTATTATTCTAACAAAAGCAATGACTACTTGCGGTGAAAATATTTACCGCATATTGTAATTCTGCTTCTACTTTAGATTTCTACAAAATTGTAGCTCAAGGGATGTGTATGTAATGCCACGGCTTAATACCGATCATTTACTCGGCCGCTATTCAGATTGTATGTAATTTGGCCTTGTTCACCGCGAAATGACTTTTTGTTTATGAGAGAAAGCATTCTAGTACTGAGCTGATGACTGGCTTTTTCTTATATTCCGGGATTTCTCAGATTTTAGATTACGCGACTACGAAATGAGCTATCCAATGGAAAGTTATTGGAAAACAGTTTATTTTAATGTTCGAGTTTTTATTAGGAATAGATACCCTGAAAATGTGCAGCCCTTTTTTGCAATGCTAAGTGACACCTCGGCTTATACCTCAGATATTTATCGACACATTTGTTTTTTTTTATATTAATTCTCAGTGAGTATGTTATAAGGATTCGAACTAAATTGCTTGTGTTGTACTTTTTCATATTAATGTATACATACTAGGAGTTAAAGTCTTTTGTACTCCAATAAACGAAAATAAAAATAAGACATATTAAATTGGTTAGAATGCATCCGGCATTCGATAATGACCAAAAAAACGTAACAGTTCTCTCAGACCAAGTCGTGTTTGTTCTGAACGTTAAAACAATTCAAACTCTCGTAAGATCATAACGCAAAGTCATCATTTGTAGGTAGCTCTATAATTATCATTTGTGACTGTTAAAGTTATATTCCTCAAATTTTAATTATTGTCAAAAACATATATACCTACGAAGGCGCTACCTTCGTTCAATGGACAAAGATAGACAAACTCATAGATACAAAAGATAGACAGTCTCGTAAGACGTAAAAAGTCTAGGGAGTACACGACTTATGTCATAGCTTATCACTAAAGCATTCGGAAGACGGAATCAATCCACGGCCGCCGTTCTATGCCTTGTTTCCAACTAGGAAGTCGACCGAATTGCACAAGTAGAAACTGTTACTAATTTCCATTTTCCATGTGGTGCTCCTAAACTCCAGCATAGTAACAAAACACAAACTATTTATCTTATTCTCTCAAGTAACACGGCGAGAAAATGAAGTAAGTAAATAAGAAGTCTATCGAAACTAAGAAATTACAATAGTAATTACACTGGAGTATTGTGGTCGCGTGTTGGCAATGTTGCTGTCTTGCCAGACAATAATGTAAAAAGCGTGAAACACACCAGCTAGACTGTCAAAGCTATACTGTTTTACCTAGGTACCTAAGATACCTGTGTATGTACCAATGTTATACAGTCAGTATTTGGCAGTTGTTTCTTTGTTTATAAACAGTTTTCTAGTATTTTAGTATAGACGTATTAGCGTTTTTTTATGTAACTGGTGCCATATATTATAGTCAGTATATACAAGGTTATAATCTCATGACATTTAGTGGACTATTTTGGTTCCTTTTGTTACTAAAGTAGTTATCTCCTCATGTAAAGTCTAGTATGACACTTAAAACAGAAGGAGATACCAATCTTTCATGGAAAATTCACCATTAGTAAGCATTTCTGGGACAATGGTTCATTTACGAGTATTGAAACAAAAACTATTTAAATCATTATCATTGACGTTAAAAGAAAACGAGTGGATATTCTTTGATCAGTTTATTGAAACTTTTGAAACTCAATATTTTTACCCTAGTATTTAGGCGGGAATATTGTAAAACATTGTTATAATAAAAAATGTTCTGAAAATGTTGATAAGTAAATAAACATTGTTGCCTGCAAAATTTTCTAAATTTTTACAGTAATTTTGTTTATTAATGTGAAGAAATAATAACTTGGAATCTTCTAGTTAAGCATGTTATATGTTAAGCATGCAGGCACCATTGCAATAAACGATACGTTATTCACAATAGGTTTATAAATGACTATGGTAGTGTCGGTTTCCTTTTTGTTTTGGGACATGGCATTCTGCAGGGTCTCATCTGATAGTGGAAATCGAAGAATGACATGTGATGGAATGCAAAATATTCTGGATTCTTGTAAACGTTGCACTTGCCGGCGTCGGGTCCCAATATCTAAAAAAACAAACATTTTATTTACAGAGAATATTCTATTTAAAAAATTACTTACTTACTTACAGTTACGTATAAGATTTACTTTTTTTAAACATATAATTTTTGTTAAAATTTGAGAAATACAAATTTTCAGGAGAGAAGGGCAATTACTGGAATGTACGGAAATAGTGAATAAGTTCTTCAACACATTACAACGAGTCTAAAAAAATATTCAGAGATAGGTACTCTAGTATTTAACCGAAGTTAGTTAATGGAGATCCCGCCCTGTGTTGGTTGAATTAAAACTTTATAAACGTTATTACTGCTTAATATCTGGCATCTATTCAAACTAACGTTAATCAAGATATTATTGAGAACCTTACTCAACTGCCTTAGTTGTATTTTTGAAATCATTATGCAAAATACACCTACAAACAAAAATATTAATAATACTTTCATAGCAAAATAAGCAAAATGACATAAATCTGATTGTCAGACACAGATTGTAAGCCCCGAGTCTGGCAAATTGAGCGAATGAGTGGGTGTATTACAAACAGGCTAGTCAAAGCCTTTTGGCAATCGAGTGATCAAACGAACTAGAATAGTTTATAGGCCTTCCCACACGGGAAAAGACCAGCCATCATATCGAGTGGTGAAAAAAATACACATCAAGTCATGAGTCAAAAGTGCATATCATAAATTAGGTACCAATAGATGGATAGAAAAATAAAAATCGGAAATACTAATTATAAATAATAATAATTTCTTCTTTTCGATACATTACGTATCCTCAAATAGGTAATACAAACATCTAATTAGGTTTTTAAAAAATACCTAAGCCTTGAAGATTTTTACCTTCAGGCTTATATTATTTCGATGTAAAAAAAATTACTCCAGATGTTTCTAACAAAACGAAAGGATGAGAAAATAAAATTGTGGCGATATGATTTACTTAATGGACATGAGTTTCGGTAGGTATCTAGACAAATATTACCTATGTTTTTATGATCAACTTACTTCCCCGTTTGTGTTGCGGAACACACCAGTTGGAATGAACTGCACCCACTCGAACGGCGGGCACACGTTGTTAGCAGGTAGATTGCGGCCATATTTTCTACTCTGAAATGTTTATTGTTTAAATTACCTACTAATACGCGTTATACACTAAAACATAATAATTATGTACATTAATATATGTTTTCACATAAAAAATGCACTGTGCTATTTCCAACCTACCGCATTACAACTGAACGGTTTTTTTTTTCATTCAAAGGTTTGGATGAAGTAGCGGTTCTTTGTGAAGGATTGCGGATATATTTCAGTTCCAGAAATTAATATCTGATTTACAGTCTTCAGTCAGAATTTCCAAATGCGATTTTCATCGTGTAAAATCAGCACACAATTGAAAATAACCAAAAAAAATATACAGGGATCATGTTGGAGATTGAGATACACCCAGATAAATACTTTGATAAATACTACAGATTCTACAGTATAAGGCCTTACATCATACATGCAGGTTGGTGGACCACAGGGACCGCTTGTGCTACGAGATTCTGAACCGCATGCTGATCCTCCGGAGTCTGAAGAGAATCCTCTAGAACTTTGTCTGTTTGAAGACAAGCGACTCCTTAGTTTCGACCATTCACACAGTCCACTAAGTTTAGCGGCAACGGAGTGAGTGCGGAACATTGCTATTTCATTTATGTAGGATGTGGATATTGATGATACAGAATTTGGTCAAGGTTTCCAGTTGGTATGTACATTGATCAAAAGCGTTTATTTTACATTTTTCTATTTTTATTTATTATTTTGTCGAATTGTACATTAATAGGTCCATTGTAAACAAAGCAAAATAAATCATAGATAAACTAATTTCTAGACAGGCCGTCACAGAGTAATCAGTTTTTTTATCTAGCGCCATTAGGCACAGTTTTTAGCCGTAGAGAGTTATTAAGCCGTAAAAGTTTATGCAGGTTCTTGCTTGGTCTCTTGCTAGATTGCTTGCTATATTATAGTAAAAAAGTGGTGACGTTTTTCAGTATTCAGTTTTCACTTAATTCTTAATCTCTTTCGCGCCAGTAGGATATCAATCCTACACGAACCAACACTTTGTTCGTCTTGAAGGATCTTATTTACCGCTATTGCTACTCCATGGTGGCAGTTGACCAAGCACACTTGATCCGACGTTGATGACGTGTGTTCTAAATATCACTTGCAGATGAGACGACGACGCATGACGATGATATCGGTACGGATCTTCTTGACTACCCCGACCTGACGTAGTGTTTGCTGTGTGCTTCTCATGTGCAGTGTACTTTGCCCCAGTCAATTAGTTAGCAACACCTTCACACCGACTACTATATACTATATCTGCTTAACATTAGGCAGGATGGTGGTCAAACGCAGAAATGTTACTATGACAGTGAGTTTCTTAATTGTACAGTGATAAATAGTAAAGGTGTAGTAAATACGATTTCTTACTCTTTCGATCATCTTTGTTTATTACTAAAAAAAAAAAAATACACTTCACGCCTTTAATCCCAAAGAGGTGTAGGCAGAGGCACTTGCTAAAGCAAGTACCCACGGTTCACCAAGCGTATTTAACCCAACGTGACAGGGGGTGAGCCAATCGCCGTTATAGGGTTCACACACCTTGTGGTGTGCGGGTTTCATCACGATGTTGTCCTTCACCGTACAAGCGTTGCGTTGCGTACATAGCCTTTGAAAAAGAGTCCCATTGGTACACGTCCAGTAGCCGGATTCGAACCCGGGACCTCCCGGTTACAAGTCAAGTGTTTTGTTTATTACCTTATTTTATTATTGTATCACACTCATACAATGATCATTCTTTATATTGCATTTCTTCTAATGTGTACTCTTTCGTCATTAGTAGGTAAATCTTACTGGCCAGATAAACATAAATGTCAGAATCTCAATATTAGAAGAATGGGGAATCTTCTTTGACGTTTTTCTGACAGAATTCGGGCGGAGAACTGTTATTACTGTAAATCTTTGTTTGGAAAGTATGACAGTAATGACAGTTCTCCGCCCGTAAATCTGTCAGAAAAACGTCAAAGAATATTCCCAATTTACCTTTCTTTTTCATGGAAATGTACTACGTACAACTGGAATGTGCACTGCTACCAAAAAACGGTCCGCGTGAGATAGCACATACGAGGGCATTGCATCTCACTCGATCAGGGTGACCAAACGTTTGAAAACAAAAATATTCTTGTTTTGTTTTGTTTAGTTTCTTATCAATGCGAAAGCGGAATATGTGGATATCCGTTATAAAGTTTTATGTTACAAATTACAAAACGTACTAAACATTAAAATAAAGACTCACGGATACTTACTCGTTGTTTATTACTTTTTTTATAAACTGGTCTGTTTTACTTACAAGTGGTATAATTGATGGTAATCCATTTGGTGCTAGTTTTTCTATAATTTTATATAATAAACCGCGTGGTGAGTGCAAGTAGTGTACATGTATCACCACCCCCGCCCAATTTTACCCGTCGCGAGGGGTCGTAATAGGCGACGGAACGGCGAGGGAACACTCTAGAGGACGGGCAGCAGTGCTCTCTGCGAGTTAAACCACAACACCACTTAACTGCGATCGCCAACCCACCTGTCAAGCGTGGCGATTATTGGAATTTGGGGGAAAATTGAACGAAAAGAAATGACTTGGGGGGAAATCATCGTGGATAGCATTGGGGGAGGCCCTCGTAAGCAGTGGACGTCATGGTGCTGATGACGACGAATATAATAAGATCGTCTGTTTTAAAATGATGACTGCAGACAAATCTTTATTTTATCAATGTTTACTTGAAGCAATTTTATTTCGATCTATGCGACGAAAAGGGTTACAACGTCCCATGGTAACAAAAGTGGTCTATTGTACTATTGAAACAAGGATGTTCCCAGCTGTATTACTGTATTTTTTATCCTAATTCGCCTTAGTTCATGAGATAATGTTGCGCGAAAAAGATACAAAACGACTCGTTCCGACGAGAAGAAAACCATGTGATACATGCCAACCTTCTTAGCAAGAGGTACGCCAGCGCCCAGGAAAAATATGCAGGGTGATATCTGTTTATATCTTTACGTAGGAAGTCACATTTGAGAAAACAAATTTGGTTTTAGAGTAAAGTAAATTTTAATTTCAAAATTGAATTCAATACAAAAAAAAACGAATTCGAATCATACGTGTTTCAAGTAGACATTGATCCATTTGCGTGGTAATCGTTAGGTGTATTCGGGGTTTCATGAGTAGGTACATGTGACCATTTACGTCGGAACTCACACGTCAGGGGTAACGTGTGCATTTGAAACCATTTACGTGGGGATAAAAATAACATGTTACCTTTTTCGGCTAGAATTTTCGTGCATATTAGTTTTTATTTTTAAGACACTAAAACATTTACGGTAAAACAACTACAATGTACTTTTATAAAACTTTTGTTGTTGTACCAGAGAAATGAAACTAATGTTGCAGGTCAATGAAGAGTGAAAATATTTTATTTAATCGTATCGCCTGCAATGGACAACGTGAGGGCCAAGTGCGCAAGGAGCATTTTTCCTGGTATTTTTACCAATTAATACTGGTCAAGGCACGGCAAGCTCGAGCTTACCTTTTATTATATTCGCGCCTATATACCCGGTGAAGAATATTAATTTATGCTGGGATAATAAAAAAAATACACTTCACGCCTTTTAATCTCAAAGCGGAGTAGCCAGAGACACTTCCTAGCGTTCACCGAGCGTATTTAACCCAACGTGACAGGGGGTGAGCCCATCGCCATTATAGGGTTCACAGACCTTGTGGTGTGCGAATTTCATCACGATGTTGTCCTTCACCGTACAAGTGTTGCGTTGCGTACATAGGCTTTGAAAAAGAGTCCGATTGGTACACGTCCAGTAACCGAACTCGAACCCGCGACTTCCCGGTAACAAGTCGAGTATCCGACCAACTGGACCACAGACGCTGGGATAGTTTTGAGAAGGATGGCATAACTGTGTCATACAACATAATTGTGATTTTTTTCCAGGGTTTTCAAGAGTTTCACATTTTACACGTTTCGCACGGTTTCAAGACTTACCACGTATTTCTTGAAATACTTGACTTATTGACATTTCTTGATATTCCTCAAGTTTTTCGATGACCTTGGCTTGAATACAAATTTGGAGAGAACTTACGAAAATTTACATTTATAACGCCTTAGAGAAACCTCGATTAGTTTAGTGGGGTCAAAAATTAGTCCTTTGGACCTCATGAACACAATTTCACTGTTTTAAATGCAATGTATCCCAATGATATCTCTCGAAATTATAAACGTTTTACCAACAAAAATAAAAATTAGCTTAGCACCAAATTTTGAAATGGATATTTTAAAAAGAGAGATTGCAAATTCTCCTGCTACCCAAGTCGTAGAAATGCAAACATCATGATCATGCTTCGACAAATAAATCGGAAATTAAAATATGCACTGAAATTCTCGATAATCCTCACACGACAAAACACAACGCATATATATTCTACTTGAAAAACGTGAATGCCACACAGACTAAAAAAATAAAGTGATACCTAAAATTGTGACACATGAATCAGGAGGAAAACTGAGAAAAAGATCGTCAGAGGATTTCAGTTGTTAAATAATGCTTTAAATCACCTTCTAGAGCTACAAAATGACGAATGGTGACGGCGATTAAATCAAAGCTGAATTAGGGCTTACATTGTCATTGTAGCTTCATGAACGTTAGAATAAATGTTGTGCGTCTCCGATTCCGTATAATTTCTGCTGTAATCCAGAAGAATCGAAAAAAACTTACTTTAAAAAAAAATACAGTATATATGTAGTTAACTAGCGGACCCGGCACACGATGTTTGCCATTAAGTTTTTTGACGATCCCACGGGAATCAAATTCGATTCCGGGATCAAAATTAATCTAAATGTTATTCCAGTATATAAGGTAAGGTATCTGCTTGCCAAATATCAACAAAATCTGTCCAGCCGTCACGGAAAAAGCGTGAATCGCGGACCAACAGACAGATTTTTTCCAAATAATGAAATTTGGCTTTTGTAACCGCAACTTGACATACACCACTGGTTTTCTCGTAAAAAGAATCAATGTTCAATTTTGGACCCCAAACAGTTTTATTATAGTATATATTATTAATGGAGAGAATGGATGAAAGTCGATGGACGAAAGAGATTTATATGGGTGATGTAACGGGCCAGGTGAGTAGAGGTCGCCCCAGAAGGACATATATAGACCAGATAGGTGAGATAGGTGAAAAAATAAAATTGGTGTTCTTGCTGCCTACTTGAGTCGATTGATTTCATATAAGTGCATAGATTAACTTTTATCCTGACAACAATGTTTTTTACTTTTTAGAGAGTTACTCCCACCACTACGACACCACTGACTGGAGGCTCAGACATCATCCTCGAGGCCTGTTGGACTGTACGGAACTGACATTGGAAGTAATTAATGGATCCACACTTTCATGTGTAGTGAAACAGGGTAGGGATTAGTATCTGGTGCCTAGTGGTAGAATGTTTAGCTTGGATAACTAAGGTGATTTTAGTTTTCAGTAGTAACATTACACATTATTATAATTTTAGGTGTGACAACAGCTGAATACATCAATTGTGAACTCCTCTATTTATGCCAGACCTTAATGAGGCCCCACCTCCAGTGGCTCCACTGTACATACCTCACCATAGTACAGCTTAGCGGTGGATAGAAAATCTTTCTGAAATGGATTTTTTTTTAAATATTTCCTTTTGTTACTTTTTGTTATTTTACAAAGCGGATGGTGGTAAATCACCAGGACGAAAATCAAAACTAACATTACAAGAACAAAGAGAAGTATTTTTTAAATATAAGGATAAGATTTCTCAGTTGTTTTCGAAATACGATAAAAATGTGCCCATGATAAAAATATTACTGTTAAGTATAATAATGTAGAAAAGGACATAGACCCATTGTTTTTTGTTCCGGAAAACCTGCAAAGAAAATCCCCTAGCTTAAGTATAAGTACTACTTCCTCAGAATATAATTTAGGAGTTGAAGAACAATGTAATGAAAAATGTTCTTTTTATGTAGATATACACAGTTGGTCAAAAATTCAACCCATATTATCATATAGGAAAAAGGCTAGAGGTAATTCAGGTTACAGAAAAGTTTGGAGACTGCCTAAACACAAGTGGACATATCTTATGCGACAAAAAATATACATGTCAAAAAAAATTCCTTGTCGTCTGATTTTTAAAAATTATAAATTAAGAAATAATAAAATTGTCAGTGTTGTAGGCATTTGTTCACAGTGCAAAGCCAAAATATTTGTAGAATCTTCAGAATTTACAGATAAAGTAATTCAGTTAAATTGTAAGTTATTTGGATATGATGAGAAATTCATTCATAATTTTAACAATAAAATCAGATTAACGCCTTATGAAAGGAGAAAGATTTCTGGCCAAAAAATTTCTAAGTCAGCAACTTTTGTGCATAAAACATTGCCACCAAATTTATAGATTTCGGTGAAATATGTCCAAATTTTATACCTAATCTCCACACCTTACAACAAATAAAACATGAAACAAATAAAGCGTCCTGGTTTCATGAAAACCAAATTTTGTCACTTATCCAAATGTCTATTACAAATCCATACTCAAGCATTATTAAAGATATTCATTTATATCCGCACTTGTATGTTTATTACTGGACTCGTGAACAGACAGAGTATTATAAAGCTTATAGTGATAAGTGTTCAAGCATTACGCTAACACTTGATGCAACTGGTAGTATTTTTGTTCCTGTAACACTACCTGACAAAAATAAATACACAAAAACATTGTATTTGTATGTTGTATTATTAACAGCAAATAGTAAATATAAAAGTGTCCCTGTAGGGCAGATGATTACTGATAGTCATAGTTTACAATCTATAACCAATTGGTTAAGCCACTGGAAACAATTGAATTTTATGCCACCAACGGAAATTATAATAGACGACTCAGCAGCTTTAATCGGAGCAACAGTGAAGGTGTTTACTCATTACAAGACTACTAAAGATTATATAAATGCTTGTTATAATTTGTTGTTAAGTCCCTCTGATTATGTTAATGCACCTAACGTACATATTCGATTAGACACTAGTCATTTTATCAAAACGATTTATAATTACTTTAAAGATATTGACATAAGAATAAAACCATTTTATATTACATCTGTTTTGTTTTTAAAGTCGTGTGACAACTTCGCAGTTATAAAGGAAACAATTTCAAACCTTATTAAGATTTGTCTTATTCAGACATATACAAAGGATGATTTAAGCACGAGCAACTTTGAAATGACGAAGCACAAATTAGACAAACTTTTTGCTAATACTTTACTTGATGATCCGACAGAGGATACAATTTCTCTTTACAATACCATGACAACGATGATAGTAGTGACGACAATATATTTTTACATTGGTTCGATGAACAGGTGACTAAAGAAAAAGACAAGGTAGCGAAATGTAAACCCGGTATTGTAGATAACTTTCCCATGTTTATAGCCCTACTCAAAAGACTTCTGAGTAAATTGCCACTGTGATCGAATATCATGTGTCCTATTTTAAAAAATGATAATAAAGCTCCCTCTTCTTCTGCTGCGGAAGATTATTTTAAGACCTTAAAAAAAAATATTTCGAACTAAACTAACTCGACATAGACTAGATAATTTTGTTATGACTCATACAGAATTTTTAGATGGGGAACTTAAATTGGCATTGAGTAATTTAATATTGAACGCAAATAAAACAAAAAAAATAAGAACAAAAAGACGTAAACGAAATTCATAAAAAATCAGAAAAGCAAACCACTTTTATCAAAAAAGCAACGGCTTTCTTTTATATCCGATTCGGTTTTATCTGATATACCATCTTTGACAGAGAACTGGAAAGGAGAGGCACGCGGTGAAAAGAAAATCAATACGTATAGCAATATAACATATTTACAAAATGGTAATTTTAACAAAGATTATGACATATCGAATACTTGTGTTTTTTAATAGCTTACGGTTACTATACTAATACTAATATTAGACAAATAATAGATACCGACGCATCGGACGGGACTGTGATGAATTACATCAAAACCTTAACAAGTGGCAATAAAAAAGAAGCTGAGCAGTTAAGAAACCTTTTATGTAATAAATACTTTAGTCTTAACGATAACAATAACCGAAACTGTGCGTGCAATGCGACTTTTTTATTTGAAAAAGTGTTCAATTTATTTCAACATAGCGCTATTTTCGAAAAAGTGTGTTCAGATTGCTCTTTACGTATTTCCGGAGAAGTAATATTTATACCAGTGCATTTAGAAATGTTAAACATGTTTGGGATAGACAGTTTAGAGGAATCACTTTTAATAAATAAAATTACATCAGATTGTCATAATGATAATTTCTGTAACGGAAAAATAACAATTAGTTATGAACTCGGGACAGCGTTAACAATTGATCTCAATGGTCTCAATAAAGTGTATCTTACCTCGGTTCCAGAAACTTTCATAGTTAAAACTTCTACTTTTAAAGTTCTGGGCGCCATTGAGTTCATAGAAGGAACAACATTAGGGCATTATAGATGTCATTTCTTCTCCAATGAGTGGTTTTGTTACGACGACAATGATGTAATAATTAGAAAAAGTTTAAATCAGACAATTTTTATTCATTGTTTGACTTACATAAAACACAATGAAAAATAAAAATTGTGTTACATATACTTCTTGTAAGAGAAAGCCGAGCAATGGTCTTAGAAAGTTGGGTGTTTGGTTCGTCAATAATAACAACTTATACCTCTACTATGGCGACAATGCGAGGAAATCAAAAAAATATTTTCTTTTTTACCATTGCTCCGGGTCCTTTTACACACAGTATACAATACCAATTTTTAACGTAACACATAACACCTGGTAGTTAACTAAAAAATGTAAGATACCCGGAGAAATTATAAAAAAGTTTCCTAATTTATTTTTAATAAGTGTTTTATATTATAGAATATAATTAGATAGAAGAAAAAACAGCGCTTAAAAATCTTGACTGAGGGGTCAGGTATCGAATATTCATTATATTATATGTCATTGTCTATCTATCTAGGATGTTTTATTGTCACATATTTTATGACCTTGATAAAGAGAGTAGTTCAAAAAGTCGGGGGAAAAACCACCCTTCAGAAATTAATAAGTAATCGGTACCTGACCCACCAGTTGTGTTTCGCTGATATATTTGTTATTTGACTTTGTATAACAACTAAAAGCTAGCTTGGTAATACTTCTAATAAAATGTGTTTGTATTTTCTCATTGGGATATTCCCTTCATGTCCAACCCCATCCTGTCACACTGACTGGATGGTAAATAAATAATATGCAGAAAAAAATCGCATGCTTTCTGCATGCGATGCGACAAATCGTGTGACAGAACGGTAATATTTTATGAATACTTATGAGTAATGAAGCTAGAAAGATTATAGGTAGGTACTTAAAACAAATTAATTACTTACCTCTGTACGAAATTATTATTGTTGTATAGTAGATACCTACCTATCTGTTTGTTTACCTATCCTATAGCGTAGGGTAGGTACCTACATAACTTGGGTTACTCACTTTTAAGACATTATCATCCTGTCACAGTGTGAAAGGATTAAAAAAAATGAAAGAAAAGGTACTTACCAATTAGTTAATGAAAATTTGAGACTGCTGCTGTGATTAATTTTGTGTAATAATTTTTAAAAGTTTGTAATAATTACTTATTTATTGAAGAATATTTTAACGTTTAAATTAGGTATTTAAAGTGATAACCACCAACATAATTTGCGCCGCCTACCAAAGTTGTGATATAAGAACGTAAGTGAAACTAAGAAGAAATAAATTTGATTTATTAGAACAGCAAATATTTTGTTTTAGTTATAGACATATCTTCGAGCATTACTTACCATGAAAAACACCACGACTAAAAAACCCGACTGCAAAGACACGAAACTAAAAAGAAATGAACAAGTGAATCGTAAACACAAGTATTCCTGCAACTTACAGTTATAGGTACATACATACAGTATACACTCATAACTCTTCTTTTTGGCTGGGTTCCCTATCGATCGAATGCCCAATGACGATGTTCATACACATGTTCGGTCATATAATCATCGGGCTCATTTCATGTTCGGGATTTTGTTGTACAAAGAGTAGGTATGCAGACAAATATAAAACATGACCAAAAAAGGGGGGGGGGTATTCCTCACCACCAGATCGTCTTCTATGGATTGAAACACCAATACACGGTTCCTTAAAATATACTCTTCCTACATAAAACCTAAATTATTGGTTACCCTACTACATTGTTTGTATGGAGAAATTTAAAAGATCAATATCTTCGAAACTGCTCTAAGTTTCTTCGTCACAAATTCAGGTTATCATTACCGACCCCGTCACTAAAACTGGGACGTATTCCGAAGGTCGAAGACCATCAGGTAGCGGAGATACATGGGTCCAGCCAGCTTGAAGTTCAGGCTGGCTGGACACCAAGTTTTCACTGATTTCTCGTAAAACTTCAAATGTGACGCCATAAATTCAACGTTATTGCCGTCACAAATTGCGTCACTAAAACCTTATAAAGAAACCGTATTCCAAAACGCTCCCATTCATCAGATCCAGAGGTGTCCAGCCAGAATGTTTCTACGTAAATTCAAGCTGGCTGGACACAGATTTTTGCATTTTTCTATTAAACCGCTGTAAATATCTCAAAACTTTTGGCTCTATCACTGTCACAAATTTTTGTGACGGCCGTTGATATACAAACACTTGTCAAAATCACTTCCATGGCCGAGATTGAGACCAGCGAAAACGCGTTTTTCAAGCTGGCTGGACACTTTTTCAATCGATTATCTAAGTCTCTGTAGCGTCACAAATTCTGAAGGATGTTTAGCCGTCACATTTAGTGGCCTATTGACCTGCTTAATTGTGACCCATTTTGAAGATTTGTCCAGCCAGCCTGAGCCACATATCGTTTTGGAAGGTGGCGCTGTAGTCCAAAAAGTAAAATCTTTTTTTTTGCTTTCTACCTATGGCGCTGAATACATATGCGGTTTATAGTTCGTGTAGCAGGGCTACTACATAGTCAATTAAATCTCGGAGACGAAGTCACTTGATAAAATTATCTTGACTACCCTCTCTAATAATTGTGCCTTTGATTCTATGACACAAGATATAACTGGTGCATATACCGATGGATTTCTTAGAGGTAGATTTAAATGATGACGATATTACCACCACGTACACAACAATGAATCTATCATACCCAACTTTTATATCATAGAATGCGGTATTAACCATATGGAAACACATTATGCCAATTCATCATCCATGCGATTGGATGAAAAAAAATGGATGGAAGAAAGGTAAAAGAATTTCGAAACGTTCAAATTCATAAAATAATAATTTTCAAACATTTACTTAAGGAGGTAAAATCAAGAAAAATTTTGTTCAGTAAATTTTTAAAGATATCGAAAAACCAAAGCAAACATACCAATTGAAAACATCCCAAAGCTCTATTATGGCCCACTATATACCCCTATACCATCAGAGAAAAAATGGTTTTAGTTTCCCTACCCCTTATCGATCCAACGAATCTCATTGACTCTGTAAGTCTTCCTGATATTGAGTTTTCCTGACAATTTATTGATATTTTTGCATAACTGAAATATTTACTCAAACTTGAATATTTCGTACCTACTGTGTATCTTTTATTCTCATTGTCAAAGAGTTGTGTACTTACTTTTTTTTAAATTGCACAGTGAACAAGCGTTTGACCACCATCCTACTGATGTTAAGCAGCGCTGTGGTCTGTATAGAGTAATTACGAAATATATGTATAAAGCTATACAACTGTCGTTCAGATTTAATTAATTTTCATAAAAAATCCTGATTTATCTTTGCGGTGGAGGTGAGCGGGGTATGGTCTAAAGCGTGGATCGGGATTTTGGTCAAACTCGTGCTCGGTTTCGTATCCGTTTCAAAGAATCTCTATAGCCATCCAACGGGCAATGCTGCTAGTGTGTTGGGCACTTTCGAAAAGGACACAACTGTCTTTTAAAGAAAATAATGTTTTATTTTTATTTGTTATAATTAATTAATTAATAAAGGTTTATGAATGTAGTACAAAAAATGCCGTTAGTATTAAAT
>SJJU01008054.1:0-21079 GCA_012932125.1 Conopomorpha cramerella
ATGTCACCACTATATTTTTATTTATTGTTGTACCTATTTTATTTTAATTTAATTCTCTCATTTTATATTGATTGATAATAAATTGTTTGTAATACAATAGTTTTAAGAGAAATTTTATGCAGAAATGTGAAATAAGTAAATTATTATTATTATATTTGTATCTAATCGTTGTGTCTGTTATTTGTCCCTCCCCCCCACCAGTCGTCAGGTTGCGGCGCGGCTCCCCCCGCCGCCGCGTGCCCCGCGGACTCCTTCTCTCGCTCCGTGTCGCGCTACAGCCTGCGCTTCACCGCGGCTTTACTCTCAGTGCTCGCGATCATCGAGAGAATGGCCAGGGACAATAATACTAATAAACTCCTCAATATATCTGCTAGGTGAGTATTTTATTTTACTAAACTATACGTAGTAGGCTCTATTTTCTTTAATTTTTGTTAGTACCAGCGTGCATTTTTCAATAATTGACGAAAAAAGATTTACGAACGAAGTGAATATTATTATGTTGCAGGGATAAGATACAATTAGCGATTCAAAGAGAATGATAGAATTTATCAGTTCTCGGCAAATTTAGGTTAATGTTAAAAACCTAAAAACATTTACATGGTCATTTCATTAAATCGTCCAAGAGATTTGATCAAATCTCTAAAACTTTTCTTTTGTTTTTTGTGAAAAACGCTTTGAAAAAAGTAAATGGAAATTTCTTGCGTCGACTATATTGGCTTATGCTATTTGACATACAAAATCGTGACGGATCGTTCGTTATTATCACTAGAGAATTTGAGGTAAATTAATTTTTAGTTTAAACTAGATGTCTCGGCAAACATTTGTTTTGCCACAGGAAGTCGTTTTAGTACCAGTATTGGAAGAAATACACCTTTTAAACCTTCCCTGGACTTCCACGTGTGATTCAAGACCAAAAGCAGTCTCAATCGGCCCAGCCGTTCTCGAGTTTTAGCCAGACTAACGAACGGCGATTCATTTTTATTTATATAGAAGACTAGCTGTCCCGGCAAACGTTTGTTTTGCCATAGGAAGTAGCCTTTGTACCTCGTTTATTGGATGAAATACACATTTTAAACCTTCCCTGGACTTCTGCGAATAATTCAAGACCGCAATAAGCCAAATCGCTCCAGCCGTTCCCGAGTTTTAGCGAGACTTACGAACAGCAATTCATTTCTATATATATATATAGATAATCAACAGTGCCGTTTTGTCACGACCTAGCTCGGCCATAATTTCTTTGTAAGGTATCAAAAAAATAAAGTCTAAAAGTCCATTTACTTACGTATTCACAGATTGAACTTCAACACATACTACGCGAAGGAGTTGGAAAAGTTCTGCAGCGACGACAAGATCATGGACGGTGACAAGAAGGCACCGGCCTCCTAGCAGCAGGTACACTCGCACAGCAAGCTCATCACTATGGTCTAACATATAAGGCATATTATTCCGGTGAGGCATTTTCACGGCCGCCATTTTGAATTGTTATTTTGTTGCTCACTAGATGGCGTTGATGTGAAGTGTTGGCACTAAGAATAAGGCTCGTATTTTGTAACGTGAATTATCTTACTCAGGTGTAAGTTTTATGCTTTTCTCTGAATAGTTGCAAGCGTCAAAAAGAGACAAATGCGTCTCAAGTATTACATAATATGCATTGATTTTCCTTTCAAAATATGGGCCTAAGTATTAATCGATTATTCGGCTTCTATTATTTGTGTGGTAGCAAATAGATGTGATACACCTAATTAAACTGTTACATAATAAGTAATACATAATACACACTTCAGCAAACATTCAGAGATTCATAAATATATAATTTTAAAAGTGGCAAAATATACCTTATTTTTTTTTGTATACAACGGAATACTTTATGACAATTCGCAATTTTGTTGTCTTTAAAAATAATTCTCATTACTTAGCTAGCTCTACTCGTTATTTATATATATCTGTACTGAATAACAGTTGAATTTATCTGCGTACAAATAGTATTAGTTGGTAAATAATAATTAATATTAGACGAAGATTTTAAAGTTCCAAATCGATGTATGATTAATAAAATTTGTCAAACATAAGACCGAATCTACATATGATTATACTTAACCGTTATTCTTAGTGCTAACGTGCTGTTTATCAATAGTTAATGGTATCTGTGTTAATTATTGTTTAAAAGGAATGAAACGTACTAGAAAAACAGTATGTCATATTGGTTCCTATATTTATCCCCCATATTTGTGCGTTTCCAACCTAGAACCGAAACACTAGTGATTTGCAAAGTTACCAAGTCTAACCAGCAACTTAGCACGTTCAATATTATTTTGAAAATGTCTACAACCGTAAAATGCCTATAAAATAAGACATAGAGCTTGCTTCAAAATGGTTGTATTTGAGGAGTAAAGGTTGTTATTAAAACATTTTTGTACACGATACATGTTTTCCGTTAAACCGCCGATCTTTTGACTGCGAAATGATACATTCTGATGTCGCAATTTTGAATTCTATTCTAAATATCATAGACATCATAATCACTTGTCTGATGTGTCAGTTACATAAGACAATAGCGGTTAAAAGGTTAAATTACTAGATTCCTAACGTTCCATTTTCTATCAAAACACTCCTGGCAATTAGACGAAGTCGGGAATGGGCGTGGCCAAACAGTTTATTGGCTTGGGTCATTTACTCACGTCACGGGCAGCGTTATGCTTGAACTAGCATATGTATTGCAAGAATGGTTTCGCAGTCATATCTAGTGGTTTTATCAAAGCATTTGTTTTGGCAAACATGTTATTATTGGATTTGTTGAGTTAAATATTGTTTTCGAGTCTCATTTGTGCCAATTTGTTGTTTATCTTGCATTGTTATGTATGAATCTCGATGTATATGATATTCCATATTATCTGTAATGTCATGTTTCACACAATCCCGGACACGAAATAGACACTACACATTTTTGTACTAGCTGTATTCCGAGGTAATATCCATGGTATTTTCAGTCCCCGTGGGAATTTGGGATAAAATATAACCTATAATACTTTTAATACCTCCAAGATATGTGAATACAAAGTTTAATTATGACCGGCTGAGTAGTTTTCGCGTCAAAACTTACATACACATTTACATTAGTAGGATTTGTTTAATCTGTCCGGGAAAGTGTTAACTGGAAATTTCTGTCAAAATATCAGTTAATAAGCGTGTACAAAAAACTGGTGATTACAGATTAAAGTGTTGTACAACCAAGAACTGACTTGAGCTAAACACTTTTGGCATATTCATCAATTTACTTTTGGAACACGTCAATCTGTACTTTGACACTTGATAAAAATATTGACAACCAGTCAATTTAAAACATATACATAATATGCAAGTGAGTCGCTCAGTTAGTCCTTGACTCTGCAATTTGAATGTTTGATTTGTTTAAAGACTTGATTTATCGTGTCGTCTCTTTATATCGACATGCGTGCAACCGTGATAGACATAGTGTGACAGAAGTCATGTCTGTAACATGGGTGTTGCATACCGAGGTTGTGTGTGCGTTATTTCTTAGTGTAGATTTTCTCCAGTTTTTTTAGATAGTATATTTACACTAGAGTAATAGGTACGAGTAGCGAAGTAGTTTTGCTTTTTGTTACGTTTTGTTGTTCAATAAAAGTGGTGAAACTGTAATTATGTAGAAAAGTCAAAAGGGTCACTGGCAAAAAAAATATATTTATCAATATTTTACTTGCCAAACTTCAGTTTCAGATGTTATAATCTAAAATAATATTTATAGCTAAAGTAAGTGGTCTAATACATCCCATTACATAATTACTTTAGCTATAAATTGCCTCTAAAATATAAAATGTTGCTATAGGTGACCCATTGTTCCAAATTCTGCCATAATATTTTGTCTATAATGTCACAAACCATAAACATATTTTTGCACTCTTGATCCGTCTAACAATGCTGTTGTAAAAGTAAATAAAATATTTAACATTGAGTTAACGAAATTTTCTAACTCTGGGTAAAGAGAAAGTATTTTCAACCATATAGTTATGTACAATAAGCCGATATTTTCTTTCCCAAATGCAAATATGAGATTATATTCTACATAGAGGGTAAATGCTGAAATTATTGGACACTTTTTGCAAGATAATTATGCGAAATATAAAGCTGCTTTTCATTGTTTAGGTCAATTGAGATCGACGTCAAAATTATTAAAATATTGTTCGAGCTACAGCAATACTGTACATAAAACCTATAAAGAAATACACAGTAAGGGACCTGTACCTTGACTGAGCTCATGGCTTTCACGTTTTACCAGGCAAAGGGTATATAGGTCCCACTTTATTTTGAACCTTAAACCGTTGAAATAGAGTTTAATACAAATTAATTTAAAAAAACAAAACCTGGTAAAGGGTTATGTTCCACTACAGTGGGGCTCTTGTTTTTTAATACATTTACAGCGATTATGGACCCTACTTCCTTAAAATAAAATTCAAAACCAACTTATTTATAACTATTGATTCAGTAACAAGTGTTTACCGACCAATAATTGATGCAGTCACCCTCCCATATTTTTAATAGCCCATGTAAGTGACAAAACACCATATTTTTGATAGTGATCAAAATTATTCCATATCAAGTATTATTAGTCACTTAGAAACTAACAAATTACATAGATGTTACGTTTAGGTCATGTAATCGAATTAATAACTACATTTTTGCCTTGGACTTGTATTGCTCTCTAACATCCAATAAGTTGCCAGTTGAATAATAATGTGACTATATAAACTAGTTATGATATTGGTAATATTAAACGCTTTCCAAAGCAAGATAATAATTATGATATGTGCCCCAATACTCGGTATAAAAATCTAACTAAAATTAATATTTAACGATTTTATTAAATAATACCTACTGAATTTAAGCGTGCCATCTGTTTAAGGCATCCGCTTCAAGAAAGTGTTGAACCCCTCTGTTCAAGACCTCTTACTCGACTTTCCCAAGGTTTACGATTATTTGATGTTTGATTCACGTAGGGAAGAAAACGCGAAGCTGAATGCAGATGGGGCTTCGTGCGTTTGACCTTGGAAACCAGTTAATGTGATCCAATCTGTCAAACTAGCTTCTAGTGACAACAGTCAAAAATATTTTGAGCCAAGCGAAACTAGCGCTATTAGTTCATGAGTTCGACAAGTGTACATACATACAAACACATACACATGTGTATGCATGTGTATGTGTATTTGTTTTTGGCAAAAAGTTTGACAAGTGTATGATTAAAATATGCCGTAGTCCTGTCATATTTTGTTTTGTCTCTACTGTTGGTGTGGTTTTAATTTACTTTATTATTCTTAGATTACACTTTGTGTTCTTACCTGCCTAATAATGTCTATAAAGATATGTTATGGACTCTTAACACACTTCTTACTGTGTCTTGTCACAATTTTTTTGTTATTTTTTGTCACCTATTATTTATAACATTTTATTCTAGTACGATGAAAGAAATGTAAGTACATAAAATGAGACTTGATAATGTAGTCATGACACTAATTTTAATGTTCATCTAGTTTTAGAAATGATGAGAACAAGTAGGTATGTAATTGCTTATTTATATGTTTGATGTTTGTTAGTGGAATGCGAATACCAAAAATGTATTGGATGATCCATCAGCGGATTATGGTTTGATTTTAAAAACGTCAATGTACGCTATGTGCTGGAGAAAAATCACAAACTTAACGTACGTTTCCACTGGCCAAAAAATGTTTAACATAATCCATGTACTCTGCTAAATACGGATGTATTTTATGAACAACTGAACTGAGATCACTAGACCCATTTCTAACATGTTTTCTTGTGCGTGTTTGGATAGTGAGAACGTACGGTTATATAAGAGTGTTTGCCTATTTCAATGGGTGGGTCTCATTTCTCCTACCTTTCTTGAACAATGTTCGTCTTATTTAATCTCTAAGAGAAGTAAGAGAGAAAAAAAATGTTCTATTTAAGAAATGGGAGAAGAATGGGTTTCGTACATTTCAATACTATACATTTTTATTTACATTTGCACATTATTATGATAATTAATCCAACTCGTAACATGAGAATCTCAGTAAAGGAGTAAAATTTCTCGAATAATGTCTACCTACTAATACATAAAAAATATCCGCTTAATGTAATAAATTATTAATAAATGAGTAACGATTGGATTCCATGGTTTGTTGCTCAGACATTCCTAAAATAGATAGGTACCGTAATATGGGGCTATTCGGAAAACAAGGGATCGGGACGGATTTGGAATTATCGTATTAGAACACTTAAGTTCAATCGAACATTTGAATAAATTGAATTTGAGGTTTTCGGACGGAGAACTGTCATTACTGTCAAACTTTGTTTGGAAAGAAAATGCAAAGAAAATTCCCCATTAAATTAAGCATCTTTAAAGTAATTTTCCTCTGTGACATAGAGGTCGCCACTAGTTTCTGTCGATCGTCAATCAGACGCTTACAGCTAAATGACATTAATTACACTTCTTTGAAATTGATTGCAGTTTTGGTCAAAGAGGGTTTGATCGATGATTGATATAGAACACCTTAGCGCCATCTTTTGAGAAAATAGCAAACTAAATAAAAATGTCGCCTAATCATAAATGTACCGTTGTTAGATGAACTTATATTAGCGCATTGGCTGACAGCAAAATAAACAGAATAGACGTTTTATTGTTATGACGTCTATACGCGTTTACTGTCCGGGAAAAAGTTAAGTAAAAAAAGTCTCATTTCAAATAGTCCCATTTTACGGTATCGAAAATGTTGAAATCGGACACAATTATTCCGTAGTAGAAATAAAAACGAATCTTCCAGTAGGTACAGAAAATGTAATGGTCTCGAATCATAATGTAGTAGTGTGAGGTGTGGAAATGTACTAGTGAATGTAGATTCTAGTTTCAAGACTATTGTCGAAGTCAAATCGAAATACGCTTATTTGGCTCTGTACTGTTTAGGGTTGCGGATATAAAAATGGACAAAGGCACAAATAATTCTTTAACGAGATTCACACCGAACTATTTTGAACTAACCCCCGGTTTCAGATTAACAGTAATCCACTTGACATTGCAATCAATTCAGTTGATAACCGCTTGGAGCGGTTAAAGAACCCCTGTCGGCGAATCATAGTACTTTATTTTATTGCGATGTCAAATTAATTACCAAGAATCCGGGGGTAAGTATAATTATGTTCGCCCAGTTGTAATCGTCAACCAAAATTCAAAGGACTGACGTCGGCACTTTACTTTATTGACAAACGACATACCCGTATCGCCGATACTCTTAGCCAAACGTTCCGTTTTACGAAACAAAACATAAAATAAAACTGCAACGTTACAGCTGGATAAACGACTTAACAGAGGGTTTGATTCTGTCCATTTTTATATCCGCAATAGGTCGTATCCCGATCATGAAAAGAACTCGATGTGATCGAATATCCCACCTTTAGAGAGCAAGCAGCACTTGTTATTCGTGAAACATTTGCTTGCTTGGGTGTTGGTGGGCTTGTTCACTACCAACAATTCTGAAGCAGACATTTTTTTCAATGGTCGAGGTAGGTACAGATGTCCATGTGCCATTTGAATGATTTCTTGTCATTATTTATTACGTCATGTAATGTGAACTACCAAAATCTTGTCGATGGAACAATGTTCGTGGTTAAATTCAATGTACTGTGTAAATAGAATCTAACGGTTTTAATCCTAATAAAAATATAGTAACTCAACGACCGCTTTTTTATTTTGTTTTTCTTAGTGTCGCCCATAGTTATACCAAACAAAATAACGTGGGAATGAGGGAGAAAACGCGAAGCTGAATGCAGCTTTCTTCTAGGCAACGTAGGGCGGGCGGGGATTTGAAGAAACTCGTTGCCAGTAGCGCCCTCTTACGTATGAACGCGAATAAATGAATTGGCCAGTACCGCTTACTTCAATAAAACTCTGGACTGCCTAGCAGCACCAAGAACATGAAGCAAGTTAGTATGCGCCATCTTGGCGCTGTTAGCAGTGGTAGGCGTCCACAAAACTACATTTCTTGACTAAATATTTGTACCTGTTAAATTGGAGATATGAGACAAGAGACATCACAGTGTGAGGTGTCTGCGGTACCTATACGTTACATTCCTTAAAAATGACGAAAATACTCAAAACCTTGCTTAAAAAAAAATACACTTCACGCCTTTAATCCCAAAGAGGGGTAGGCAGAGGCACTTGCTTGATGTAAGTATAATTGAAATATATTGTTACAAGTTGAGCCAAGTAGTGCTAGTCTGTGTGCACATACACTGGCTTGTTATACAGTGAGAGTGAGCAGCCCACCGGAGACAGGCTGTGGGTAGGTAGGTACTAGGTTCACGGTGATAAATATTTGACCGACCTGGCCAAGGTGCCGCATGGGCAAGACACACTGAAAAGACTTAAATTTAAGACTAGTATGCTTCGTGCGACCGATGTTTCCCAATATAAAAGACGGGGCGCAGTTAGAGGACACGAAACTCCGTTTTGGCGTTCGCGTCCTCGTCTTATCTGCGTGTCGTGCCCCTAAGGTGGTAGGTACTGCACAGCGACTATGGAATATGATGTGTGTGCCTTTGATCGATTCTAACGTTTGTATAGTTAATATTCGTGTGGAAAGTGGTCCTTACTTTTCATATAGGTATTCAATACTTGATCGAGCGGAATGCTTCATAGTCGGAATATAGGCTTCATTAGTACTATGTATAACAGTAGATACCTATATATTTTATACTTCGTAGGTGGTCTTGACTTGTGATAAATAATAAGCTTTTGTGACTAGATAAGTCGGATAAAAAATCGGGTTATTGCACAATCAGAAATAAAAGACTTCGTTAAATTACAATTATTCTATTTAATTAATAACAGACTTTTAAATACAATCTTACATTGTGTAACACATGTTTTCGTTTCGGTTTGTAAAAGCGAATCACACATCGGGATTAAGAAACAATTACAACAATAATAGAAACAACGTTGGAATATCTAACTGAGGCGTGAACTACCGACCTTAGAACCCTTTACAGGACTAGCATAAACAATAAACATGCTTAGCACAAAGAGTCTTTTATAAATATTGAACTCTATTACAATGCACATTAGAGTTGAAAATCCTAAGGGTTCGACAATAATATAAACATAATATCGCTAAAAACAAACACATGACACGAATGACTCGAAAATGTTTTCTCTTATGTAATGCTATGACACGGCGAGTTATGTTTAAAAAAAGAACACTGTTATCTATGGATGGATTACCATAGACCAAGTAATCGATGTATGTAGAAAATTTGAAAGAAAATAAATATATGAGAGCAAATAAGCGATTTACCTATCTAATAACTTAGTTATATTTCTGTAAACACATTTTTTATGTAATCCTCCAGGTTTTTATTTTATACCAATCTATGAATGATTTTATTTATTTTATACTCATTGTCACTTAAAATATTTAGTTATGGGGACGAATATTTAGACAGGCGATGAAACTAGTTCCATCACTAAAATAAAACAGATAATATCTAGATTAATAAGGTCAACGAAAGATCGTAAACATGGAAGATTTTCAGTGGCAGCGCCAGTTCTTTCTACTATTAGTTAATTTTGGTGATAAACAACTATAAACCTTTACTACTACAAAAGAAGGCTTATTTTACTTTGCATCTTATTGGACAGATGGCAAGATGATTTTAGACTTTATCACAACAAAATATAGTTTACTTTAAATTAACCGTCGGATAAAATAACCTATAGTTTGTTTACTGATTCGACGAACGATCGACTTGTCACTTCGCCAGATTTACACACTATTTTTCTTCCGTCAAAAACTGCTCACACACGAAGTGTTAAATTAATAAACAGACTACAGACGACCAGTTTCATCGCCATGTAATTATTATGTTTAAGTTGAAACAGAACAGAAGAGCAAATAATTGCAAAAAATAGTCTGGAAACTACCTCTCAAGTAAAACGCGACTAACTAACATAACAAATAAAACATATCATTCACAAACACTAGGAACACTAACCTATGTGATGCAACATTCAAATATTGTTAAACAATTTATACAATCCTTATACACGAAATATGTGCGGTGATAATTTATTTATAGATAGACATAATAGTTGTGACCACTTAGTGAAAAATGAAATGCCAGGGTTAAGGGAAAAACGTTTACCTGCTGACGACGTCAATTTTAAGACTTCGGAGTAAGGAACCAGGAACGATATAATTCATACTAATATCACTACAATATCCGATACATTAAGTTATAGGAATATAATAAAAAAATAACTACTATTGGACATTTTTACAACAAACTATCACCCCGTTGGCTTTTAAGGTGTTTTTAGGCTTATTTGATTCACCGACCTTTACATTATTGTAACGTTTCTGGCTAGAGAGAAAACATTGGAAGGTTCGACAACACCCTTCAGAGCCCTAGGATACGCTTCAAGGACACTACATATTTTACGTCACATTTGGTGACACATTTCAACAAATTGCAGCGCGTTTTATGTCTTGAAGTTTCTCTCTAGAAGCGCTGTTCCCGGCTGCCAAGGATATAGAGTTCATGTTACTTAAGTACCTACGTGTGACGATTCTGCTTAGTTTTCGAGACTGTTTGCATACAACATGTTATGCACCTACGAACAGTTATGTTTGATTGTTTAAATCTATATACTAAGTCACATGGCCTACGGAAATTCGAAAGATACTTCGACGTCTTCTATGTTTTAATCTTTGTTCTGAGATAAAGGCCCATTAGCCAATGATACAGGACATTGAGGAACTAACGGCGCTAGTATCGCGTGTCCCAACAACGCCGTAATTGGTTGGATTGTCAAGTCACTTGATTTTGAGAATCATTTAACCAATCAGATAATTTACGATACTCGATAATAACGCTAGTACTAGCTCTTTAGTTTCTCGGCGAATTAGATTGAAATAAGGACCCAATCACGTGATATGTTTAATGACCCTCTAAATGCAGCGGAATGAACTATGTCTGATAATTTAGGGACCTAGAATGTCATTACATTTATAATAGTAAGTATCAAACACCTATGAATACTATCTAACAGTGACAACTTTTTGATTCTCTATCGTCGTGTGTTGAGATAAAGTCGCTTTTTGAGTAATAGCCCTTGATGTAGTTGCTGTTGTTTTCCAAAATCTCGTGTCAAAGTCTTGACGTGGATCACATTAAGCTTGTGTCATTGTAAAATATTATTCAAAGAGATTACAATCAAGCGGGGTCATATAACCCATTAACGCCCAGAAGAATACTTACCCTTTTAATTGGTTTTCACTTTTATTACCAAGTAATAGAGTTTATAATATTTTTTCTGTCTCCGAGTACAGTGTGCGTTAATGTGTTAAATATAATAATCCAAAGATTACAGTAGGTATATGAAGCCATAGTAATTTATGGTTGTTTTTTGATAGTCCTAAAAACTGTTTACGTTCCAGTATAAACAAACATTTAGACCACAGCTGATCTTTTTCCTTTAACCGAAGGGCAGATATTTCGACTATCCACCCTGGAAAATGTACCATAGGGTGGATATTCGGAAAATGTGCGCTCGATTATCCACCCCACCATAAAATTGACAAAATAATTAAATAACGTGGTGGATTCTTGGACGCGTGTTTTCCCACTATCCACCATACGATCGATGTTCTATGGTAGATATTCGGAATATGCCGATATTTCTAACATAATTAAGACCGTCTTATAAAATACTTATGAGCAATGAGTACACAGCGTTAACACACATACAACCGTTTCTAACCTACATGCATAGCCATACAAACATGGTAACTAAAATAAATATACATAATAATATAGCTATATTCTTGTGTCGTCACGCAGAAAATTTCTCGAAGCACATTTCATTAATATAAAAAAAACAATATTAAATCTTTAATATTGACTGTTTGAGACCGAATGAAATGTAAAAAAAAACCTGTTTCTGTATAATTTACACGCGCATACAAGAAGTATGTATTTGTAAAAACCAAACACCTAAATTAAATAGCATACTAATTCACGCGCTTCAGATAATTTACTAAAATGTGAAGGTCTAAATTCCAAAATTACATATTTTACTTATTAAAAAAAGATATATAAAGCACTATATTTCATATTCTTTTTTTAACAACATTGGTTAGTTTTTTAATACTTCCTGCATCTCAATAGCAAAGCGGAAGAAGGCAGGTAGCACCTATAAAGTTCAGTAAAATGAATTTGTCGGACTTTGGTATTCGGACCTTCAATCATTCATTAATATATTAAATACATCACAAAGTAAAACAACTTGTAATGCACATAACATAAATCACAATTTAAATTGTTCGTTCACTCCTGTATGAACCTAGTGCCTAAATAACCTATTTCAGGTCTATATTTTATTTTCAATTTAATAGATTAATATACTGGACATAAACCAGTGCCTCTGCCTACCCCTCTTTGGGATTAAAGGCGTGAAGTGTATTTTTTTTTTACATAAACCAAGTCTGCTATTGAAACAGCACAATATTTCTTTAAAAAAACATTGCTGCTAAAGTTTTATTGTAGCCTATTATTGCTATCAAAATACAATTGCAATAGTAATATCCTTCAGGTTTACAATAATGCTTAATGCTCAATCCTTTGCATTGGGAACTAACTTTGTAAATTTTAAATAGATATGAAAAACAAAAAAAAAACATTATAAAGATTTGTGAAAGTGCTAAGTAAGTAAACAGAGAAGCAAAAGAAGAATCAATGATAAAAAATATGTTTAAAAACGTCGACCTTACTGTGTTGATATTAAGGTCCTAAATAGGAATAAACACCGTCCAACAAGGTGAAGCGAACGAGCCTAGTAAAGCCCGACCAGGAGTATACAAAACATTCACCCATCCTTCTTAATTTTATACAAAACTGTTTTAGAATATTTTCCAAAGTAAAACCAAAAAAATATTGAATACGCTATAGACAACAAACGTCAGCTTGTTGTCTATGGCGTTATTTTTTCGTAATGGAAATATTCTAGAACAGCTAAAAATGTAAAGAATTACTAGTGAATGTATTTTACATTTCCAGTCCAGCTAACATGTGAACAACGTATTGCGATTCTCCTGTACGATGTACCTCCAACGAAGTCCACCCTCTAATTTATGCCTCCCGCTCTCAAAGTTGCGAAATGACAAGAGAAAAAGAACGATATACACTGATTGAAGATACGTGCGTACAGCCGTGGGCCAAGATCCTGGTCATTGGACATTAAGGTTCATTATCTACTTGTTACAATATAACAACTCTACCTTATTGATATTTTGGTTACACGGGAAGTGTCATACGTGAAACTAAATAGACCATTTTCTTGGTCAACCGCACACCGTGACGAGAATAACACTACAGGCATAACAAGTGAAGCGACGTGTTCTATTAGTGCTGTATACTGCCGGGAACAGGTCACCACATGTGAGTCTCGCGGATCTCGCCGATGATCTGACCGGCGCGTTGTAATGCCTGGAATAAAAGGGATATTTTTATGTTTGTGTATTATATTCTAGCAACATGCCTTGCGGTCAAACGTTGGAATAGGTGATTGTATCCAAGTGGTTATTTTTGTTACCTAAGATAAAAAAAAATACACTTCACGCCTTTTAATCCCAAAGCGGGGTAGGCAGAGGCACTTGCTTAATAAGCAAATGCCCACGGTTCACCGAGCGTATTTAACCCAGCGTGACAGGGGTTAAGTCCATCGCCGTTAGAGGGTTCACACACCTTGTGGTGTGCGGGTTTCATCACGATATTGTCCTTCACCGTACGAGCGTTGCGTTGCGTACATAGGCTCTGAAAAAAGAGTCCCATTGGTACACCTCCAGTATCCGGACTCGAACCCGCGACCTCCCGGTTACAAGTCAAGTATCCGACCAACTGGACCACAGACGCTCCCTAAGATGTGGGGCTGAGATGTGAAGCTGGATGCGAGAAGCCGAAAATAGATCACAGTGGCGTGCAATAGGAGAGGACTAAGTCCAGCAGTGGACAAATTTGGGCTGATGATGATGAAGATGTGGGGCAGGTAAACAGTTACGTCGACGATTAGTGGTTTAGCTAAGTTCGAGACCTTAGAGCGACGTGAAAACGTCCAACAGTGAAACTGACCAAATGCTGAGCGACGGCTTCCAGCTAGGAGGTAAGCCGGTAGTGAAGAATAAGCACTTAACCAATGCTTATTTAGATTTTTTTATTTGACTTACTTATTTGAGCTATAATAAGTCCCTAATTTCCTTGAAAATATTTGTTAATGTGCCTGGCATAGGCTTGTTTTGTACTACCGGCTTACCCCCTAGCTTCGCCACTACTACGTGGTAATAGCTACGTTAACAAACCAGGACAACCGTTGTATCGGGATAATCGGATGATTGAAACATTAGATCATGACTCTAACAAATTCATAAAACCCACAATATAGTAATGACTAATAATGTAATGTGTTTGTTTGACAATGATTGTACGACATTTAACCCTTAACTGCATGATTTTTTTTGTCTGAATAAAAACCTATCCTTCTTAAATTATGTGGCCTGCATCGTGGGGAAAAAAATTAAAAATTAAAAGTGGTCTAAAGTCAAAACTGCGTTCATACGTATTAGTTGTACCTTTGACAATAATTTAGAATGAAAAATCTGTAGAAAAAAATCTAGGAAAATTATACTGACGTAGTATTACATCACTATGCAGCTAAGGGTTAACCTCATTCCATTCATTCACTCACTAACCTTGAGCATGTCGGCGGCCTCCTTCCTCCTCTGCGCGATATGTTCAGACTCGTTCAGCAGTGTCTCGGCATGGTCGGACTTGTACAAGTGCGTCACCAACTCGGATTGCAAGTTGTCCTTGACATAGTTAACTAGGAAGTGCATCACCGCCTTAGGAACGGAGTCCTGAATGGATTTGCGGACGATGTAGAAGTACGACTTGATAAGGCGCTCTGCAAAAAGATGTTTTGAAAATGTCAGTAAAATATTTACCAGGCTTATTATATAAGAAGGAAAGCGTAGATGAATGAAACTGTAACGATGGTCTAATCTAATTTCACCTTTAAGTTTTTGAAGTTCCCAATTAAACAGAATCATAAACGCAGATCAATAAAGCATAAACGATTGATAAACAAATGACTGAATGGCATTTATGCCTGGAAACAACCATCAACTAATTTCAAGGTCAGCTAGAAAATATAATTAAAGACATGAACGGATAGGAGTGGTAGCGCAATATAGCAGTTTACTGTAAAAGAAGAGTAAAACTTCTCAAACGAATTACGTAAAGTTATCTAAGCACGAGAGTGACAATTAATATCTATATTTGCGTGTTATGAAATGAAGTGACACTAGCAGGACGAAAAGGTGATATATAAAAATTTTCACTAGTATTATTATTACTTTTCCCTTGCGAAAGTCACTAAAACTAGTGTTGCCGGACTAAAAGTAATTTTTCTCGAAATTATCTATAAAAATCGAAAATTGTGGGCTATAGTATCAAAACACTGCAATACTATAAACTGTATCGATTGATTTTGCAGTAGCAGGGCACAGCTCTTTTGACATTATCTGCTTTTTCACACAAATTATATTTACACTATCGGATCTGTAGTGCAATTCTCGTATTTTCGGACGATCACGATTACGTTTTGGTTTAGCTTACGCTAGAGTTTAGTCGAGTTCAAAAATTACCAGAATACCGTTTGTTTTGGTTTGTTTGTTTACGAGAATACGCTTTGACTATTCCGAGCCGTTTGACGTACTATTGAAATTCGATAGTAACACGAGAATACGAATACGGACGTTTGGACTAAGTTGGGACTATTTTAGTATCGACGAAAATACGAGAATTGCACTCTTCAAGTCGCGGGTGAATAGGTACCTAATGAACAAGTGTGCTCCATCGTAGACCACATCGCTGCTTAACATCAGGCAGGATGGTGGTCAAACGCTTGTTCATAGTGATAAAAAAAAACAGCACGTGCTATGTGTGCTGGTCTGTTGTATACTCATGCACTATTGTGAAAATGAGTGCGTCGATTAGAGGACTAACCAGACACATCCACATACATGAATACAATCATATTACACATACTGATAAAAGTCGTGTAACGCAAGAACCGTACAACGTTTTGATTCTTTTTTGAAATACAAATTATCGTTGATTTGACAAGAATATTCTATAGATCGATAAACCTATGATCTGCAGATATATTTTTCGGTTTTCCGAGTACCAAAAACACCCGACTATGAAAAATCTTTCGCTTGTTCGATGTTGGACTGTAAGTGTAAAGTAGTACTCTAGAAAGTAATACAATTTTGGAAACTATAGGCCACTTTTCACACATCTCTCAAAATTATTTCAATTAACTATAAGTAAAGGTTTTTTTTTCATAGTCAAGATACATAAGGGCATGCTAAGCGGATGGATTAGGTGATCGGAAGCGAGACAGTGAGCCAAATATCATACATTCTACACACTTGACAGATACATCTATAAGAACCGATCGAGCGATTTGCGCACACATTTTACAAATAAAAATTGTCAAAACTTTTGTTTTTTATTGTAGATTACTAATTCTGTAAGTACCGTTAGTACCGTCATCAGGATCTATATCATGTTAATATCCAGAGGTAAGCTAATTATGAAGAGTAGAAAATACAGTGGCGCCACCTATAACATTCGTTTATTGTTGCTTTGTGAATCACTAATTCTCTAAGTACCGTTTCAGGATCTATATCATGTTAATATCTAAAGGTAAGCTAAATATGAAGAGTTGAAAAATCAGTGGCGCCACCTATAACATTCGTTTATTGTTGAATTGTAAATCACTAATTCTCTAAGTACCGTCATCAGGATCTATATCATGTTAATGTCCAGAGGTAAGCTAAATATAAAGAGTAGAAAATAGAGCGGCGCCATCTATAACAATCGTTTACTGTCTGTGTACTCTCTGTATTAAGAGTACATCAAGAATGCCTTTTGTCTTTTAGACAAACAGTGTCAGTAAAAATATGGCTAATTCATCAAGCCAATCCGAGCACAAACGCTCGATTTAAAAAAAATGATGTCTGTGTTATGTACTGCCTTTCGGTCGGGTTACTACGAATTAAACATGACCTGTTAACTTTCTTTTTTAAGCACTCAACCCTGCCTGGTGTTAAGCAGCGATGTGGTCTATGATAGAGCGCACTTGTTCATTAGGTACCTATTAACCCGGTGACTTGAAGACTATACTGAGCAGGAAACACACAATTTAGACTTACTTACTACTATAGTATTAGCAGTAATGTTACAGGCGTAATCATTTTAATTTTATTAATTATCAATTTTATTACCGGTGATTAGAGTTCAAATTAGCGGTTAAAATAATGATCCGAGAATCCAGCAACAATGAAAGCAAAATGTGTTCGCAAGCGCACGACATCGTTGTCTCACCAACTAAGTCGCCCATTTGATTCAATTGCATGATACAGGCACCCTCGATGGCGAGGGGCGTATGGCTCCATGTTGCATTCCGCACACCTAACACCGGGCAAATATTAATCTTAACTAGAGATTTTTATTAAACCATTTTGAACTTTCTGAATAAACAACTACAAGTACAATCGGCCATGAAAATGGTGTACGACTTTAAGGTTGAAATTCATACGAATGCCATTGGTCGTATTCCGTCAAAGAAGAGGATATTGTACCATAACTTAATTTTAGTTACTTACAAACGAAGTGTCAATAAAAACTGATAGACCATTTTTTAGGCCAACTGCATTATCGTTTTCCAATCATACATTAATTCACATGCTTACATACAAATTAATGTTAAAAGTCGATATATATAGTCCCAGTTGCTCGGTAAATTTTGTTCGGTTCTAAACAAAAGTCAACCATTATACTCGCAGAATAAAGGCGGTTTTAAGGATGAAACTGGTATGAGGTGTCAAATTTATTTGTTACTTTAACACCACGAAATAGAGTATATTTTACAATAACCACCGAACAAAGTAACCGTACTACAGAGACTTGACGTACAAGTCAATGTACTATAAAGAATTATACACACATTCATTCAGGCACATAAAATATTAGTAGGAAGTGGGAATCACATTTGCAACATTAGTTGACAACGACTTACTAACGCTCAGATCGCGATACGTATTATATTATTTAATCTGGCATTTAAACTATCGACTTTCCTTGCTTAGTTTCCTTTCATAAAGAGATAGCTACAAATCTAATGACAGATTATAATTAATGTGCCTTCCTGAAACCGGGCAGAAGACTTTCAACTCTACAATACACGCGAGAGAGTCCAAAATACCGTTTCATAACTCTCTAAGGGCCGAATGCATCATCTGAACAGAGTAAGCACATCTTCAGCTAACATTTGAATAAGTCGCACACAATTTTATATTTTGTTAAGAACAATTATGCATTACAAGACACTGTTGCCACTTAAATGTGGGTACATACATTTTAACAAGCCTAAAGAACCTAGAACTGCCAAGAATGTGGTATATCGATTTCGTTGACATTCCCTGTCACTAAACACCATGAAAGGAGAGTTGTCACACGACGCCAAATTAAAAATGTTAGCGAAATTCGAAAAGTCACTTATTCAAATGATAGCTAAACAACTTTACCGGAGTAATCTCTTGGAAGGAAACTCGTCATACAAACTAACAGATTAGCTGATTGTCACTTTAAACGAATAGGTGGTTTTTTTTTTAAATAAAATGAATAAATACACTTCACGCCTTTTAATCTCAAAGCGGGATAGGCAGAGGCACTTGCTAAAGCAAATGCCACCAAGCATATTTATCCTAACGTGACAGGGGGTGATCCCACAGCCGTTATAGGGTTCACACACCTTGTGGTGTGCGGATTTCATCACGATGTTGTTCTTCATCGTAGGAGCGTTGTGTTGCGTACCTATGTATGGAGCCTATGCTCTGAAAAAGAGTCCCTTAGGTACACGTCCCGTAGCCAGACTCAAAGCCGCGACCTTCCAGTTGCAAGTCAAGTATCCTACCAACTGGACCACAGACGCTCTCACAGTTTTTCTGAATGATTTTCTCGAGTTACGACAACATTTTTGTTGTTGTTATCTGACAAGTAATAAATTAACGCAATTTTTTAGTGACATTAATATTATGAGAATGAACCTTGGTGTGGTAGACGAGATTGTTGGCCGAATGTGCTTAAGTAGTCCTAGTATGTACATACGTACGTACGTACTTGAGTGTAAGAACATTAAATATATACCATGTAACTGTAAACGTATAGCCATCAAAATGCAACCAATCTTACCAATAACATCGCAGTCATGTTGTTCCCGCTCAGATAACTTGCGCGAAGTCTGCGTCGGCACTTCCGGCAGCAAGT
This sequence comes from Conopomorpha cramerella, assembly GCA_012932125.1. Classification (NCBI taxonomy): domain Eukaryota; kingdom Metazoa; phylum Arthropoda; class Insecta; order Lepidoptera; family Gracillariidae; genus Conopomorpha; species Conopomorpha cramerella. The sequence goes on from SJJU01008054.1 coordinate 19,453, forward strand.
TGACTGGTTTCTGTGGAGTCAGCACCTTGTTCTCCGGAGTGCCGTTTAGCTGATGATGGAAAGTAATGAACAACATTTTAGTACACACGTAATAGTATAGATAGTGAAACTTATATTTTAGCTGAAATTCCTTAGCTGAATAGTAGCTTTCGCTGAAATTATTATTTGTACGGATTCTATTGAAATCAGCGACATTTTATAAATGTCGGTAGGCGAAAAGAATAAAGGTACGATCCTCTACTAATTACATTGAGAAAATACGAACATTGGGAGAAAAAACAATTGAAAAGTAAAAAGTTTCCTCTCGCCACTCGAAGCGCCATCTACCGGTGGAATAATTTGAAATCACTTTACCTAACTGAACCCCATTTAAAACAAAAACAGTTATATCAATTAAACTCTTGTTGCTTTCTGAGTTTCGGAAAATAATGTGTGAAGGCAAACCAGACGGTATAACTTAAAAATCTGTCATTTTTGTATAGCTAAGGCGCCGTGTTTTGTAACACTTTTACAATGAACATTATCATGACATGTTTTAATGTAGTATGTACATTGTTGTTTACCTGCGGCGTGACAGGTGATTCGCTGTTTGACTGCGGCGACTTGTTCTCCTGGCCGTCCGTTATTGCTGGCACATGCTGAAATGTTGATGACTCGCGTTCAAACTCGGGCACAACACAATGTTTGTTGTAACAATACGCATGTAACAATGTTCATTTAATTGTTATTAATAGTTAGTAGTACATGAGTAGAAATCATTGTTAACGATATTCCATACCAATATAAACTGCATGCGTCATATCGCATATTTAGAACGAAAAGGACCCAATACGAAACATGCCGATTTTGTAATTTAAGTTTTGTATCTTTTATGTTAAGGTTCAATTTCATAAAATGACACATTTTGTTTTGTGTCACTTTTGTCCTAACTGTGCGATATGTTGTATGTAAAATCTCACTATAAAGCTCAACATATTGTTTTTATAAATATACAGGATGATTTCGGTGTCATGATCCGGACTTAGGTTTTCTTACTCAGTAAATGATATCAATTTCAATGGTATACTTCTTTTCCTGAACATAGATAACTTTTTATGTTCTAAATGTTAGTGTGACCATACATTTTTTTTGCAAATGTTGGATAAGAAACGATACGTTTGAACAAGTTTAAAATGTCTCAGTCACAAAAATAACTATACTGATGGAATCGATATAATTTTATAAGTTACAAAAAGTTGCTCCGGATCATGAAGTCAACCCCGAAGTCAGCCTGTATATTTATAAAAACAATATCTTGGAGCTTTAGTGAGATATTAAGTTACCAACGTATCCCGTCAAATCTGTGCCGTGTTCTATAAAACAAGGAGCAGCTTTCTTTAAAAAAATATGTACACTTCACGCCTTTTAATCCCAAAGCGGGGTAGGCATAGGCACTTGCTTAATAACCAAATGCCCACGGTTCACCAAACGTTTTTAACTCAACGTGACAGGGGGTGAGCCCATCGCCGTTAGAGGGTTCGCACACCTTGTGGTGTGCGGGTTTCATCACGATGTTGTCCTTCACCGTACGAGCGTTGCGTTGCGTACATAGGCTCTGAAAAAGAATCCCATTGGTACACGTACAGTA
>SJJU01008057.1:0-15561 GCA_012932125.1 Conopomorpha cramerella
TACATGACGCGGAACACGGACGGTGTTGATATTACCTAATGACATAATGAATTGCGCCCAGGCCCGTATGACGTCACTAGGTAGTTCTTCATCCCATGTTAGCTTTAATAACCAGAGACGTTGCAATAACACCTTTGCGACCATTATAATAGGGCTGAGAAATCCGAGAGGATCAAATATTTGTGAGATACTAGACAATAGTGTGCGTTTAGTTATGTGTTTATCTGTGATATTTATTTGTGTGTTGAAGTGAAATTCATCATTTGTATTATACCAACCTAAACCTAATGTTTTCGATCCGTTGTTATCTACAAGTTGTATCGGAATAAGTGTGTCGTCGTTTGTAGATGCAAATGACGACTCGTCGTGCGTAAAGTTCACCACCCACTTGCGCAATGGGAACCGCCCAGACTGAAGGACTTTAGAGGTTTCGCGACAGATATGTAATAAATGTGATTTACTATTGCATGACGTAATCATATCGTCTACATAAAAATCCTCATCTATGACCCGTTTTACGTCTGGGTCGGTACATTCAATTGCAAGCTGTTTGAGGCACCGTACACTGAGGAAAGGCGCTGATGCCGTTCCATAGGTAACCGTATTTAAACGATAAATTCCTACGTTTTGTGTGGGATCATCGCGCCAGAGAATCATCTGCAGGTCTCGCTGATCCTCGGCGATCAGGCACTGCCGATACATTTTCTCCACATCCGCGCATGCGACATAGCGGTGTTGCCTGAAGCGTAACAATATGGAGATTAAGTCACCTTGTATGGCTGGGCCTACGAGTTGAATCTCATTTAGGGATGTGCCTGTACTTGTACTAGCACTCGCGTCAAACACGACTCTCAATTTTGTAGTGGTACTGTGCTCTCTAAAGACGCCATGATGCGGCAAAAAATAATGTGGTGTACTGTATTCAGAAACCTTAGTCATATGACCTAGGGTCTCGTATTCATGAATAAAGTCTGAATACATTTGTTTATAGGTCGTAGATTTTTGTAGACGTTTTTCAAGTGCGAGAAAGCGGCGTTCCGCTTGAGTGTACGACTCTCCTAATGTATGCAGCGGCTGCTTGAATGGAATACGAACTACGAACCTACCGTCGTCACTGCGTGTGGTTGACTGTACGAAATGATTCTCGCACGCCTGTTCATCTACAGACCGTGGTGTGTGTGTTTTTGGACTAGGTATGTCCTCAATTTCCCAAAATTGCCTTAGCAACGTATCTACTGGGTGACATAATGTTGGTGAGCAACTAGTGTGCGTGAAATTGCATTGAATTTGATTGTATGTGTGTGTGTCTATTTTTGTATTTATAGGACCGGAAATAATCCAGCCTAGTTTCGTGTTTTGCAAATAAGGGCCATTATGAAGCCTTATTTTACCTTCGGTTAGTAAATCCCAAAATACATCTGCCCCAATTAGAATATCAATGCCTTGATAGTCTAGGTAAGAAGGGTCTGCCAAGTGTAGGTCGTCTGGTATAGCCAGATGTGTGTGCCTTTTGTCTACGATTGGCAGTGACGAAGTTATTTGCGGAAGTACAAAGCATCGAATGTGTGTGTGAAAGTCGTGAACGCGTGACTGTACCTCAATTTCACATATTTGTGAACATTGTGTGATTGAGTTACCGACACCATGTATTTCATGAGTGGACTGTATTACGTTTGTGCCTAATAGTGTGCATAAAGTTTGTGTGATAAAACATCTTTGACTGCCAGAGTCTAGCAGCGCTCGAGCTACGTGCATAACATTATTTTTGTCTGGAATGTTGATAAGCGCGGTGGACAATAAAACCGGTTGCATTGATTGTGTGTGAGAGCTCATAGCTAACAACTTACTAGGACCCGTACCTGCGGCGGCGGCGGCGGGGGGAGGGTTGCGCTTGATTTTTGCCACTGCAGAGTGTATTACCGTGGCCGCCGCTGCTGGGCTCACATCATCAGCATGAATTAGCGAATTGTGTTTTTTTAAACATATTTTGCATGGCCCGAACTTACATAATTCCGCGGTGTGCCCCATGCGTAAACAGTTCTTACATAGCTGGTTTTCGGATATAAACTTCAGTTTTGTTTCCAAATTACTCTCCAGAAATTTATTACACGAATAAATAGGATGTTTCTGTTTACACACTAGGCACACTCGGTAGTCAGTGCGCGCGTTAGAATGTACCCGAGTGTTTTGTGTTTGTGTTGGATGACTTCTGGTGACATTGCAGTGTAATTTAAAGTTTTGGTTAGTGACACTGTGTTTTTTCTGATTATTTTCTTTGTCGTGCGATACTTGCAATGTCTCCAGCAAGTCAGCCCTGTGTGTTAGAAACTTCATTAGGTTTTGTACAGTTATCTTAGTTTCGGTATCGTTTGCAATCAGTGTGCCCTTATGCTGCTCCCATTCACGCTCGGTATTTTTATCCAATTTAGAGACAAGTAGGTAAATAACGAGAGTGTCCCAGTGCTCCGTAGGCTCGCCTAGAATCTTTAGAGAACGCAGGTTCTTTAACGTAGTGTCGATAAGCATACGGAGAGATGTATGTGATTCTCCTGTCAACCGACTCAAGCTAAATAGGGACTTTACATGATTGTGAATTAAAAGTCTACTATTGTTGAATCGGTTGACAAGAAGATCCCATGCAACTACATAATTCCTAGCTGAGAATTCTAGCGAGTCTACTACCAACAGCGCACTGCCTGACAAACCTGATTTTAAATAGTGAAACTTTTGTATGTCACTTAGCTCTGTGGACGTGTGAACTAGGGATTGAAACGTGTCCCTAAATTCCAGCCAGTTTCCATATCCACCGTCAAAGGTAGGCATAGAAATAGTGGGCAATTTTATAGCCTGTAAATTACCTTTAGGTCTGGAGCAGTTAGTGATCGTGTCATTGTGTTTTATAGATATCAAGATTGATTCAGACTGAGCTAGTGTAGTGTAGTACAGATCCTCAAACTCATCGCGCTGACTTAGCTGGGTTTCTAAGGCTGATTCGCTAACGGTTTCCTCAATTTGCGACTGAACTTGATTAAATTCAGAGAATATTGAAACTGCACCTTGTGTGCGTAACTTTAAATCTAATAACGATTGAGCTGTGGGCTCCGTAACTGCAGTACACATCTTAGTGACATAGTTGTTGAACCTTGTTAGTCTAGATTTTATAATGCCGCGTTTTTTAACTAATTCCTTGACCAATTCGGTGCCCTTTGAATCTAAATCCCGGTAGGGGGATATATCGCGTGAAGTTTTATATAACACTGGAATGTCTAAACCCTTTTCAGTGCTCATTTCGGTGGATTATAGGAAAGTAGGGTACTTACGGAAATCAACGTGGATGAAGTAACTGTGTGAATGCGGCTTGCAACTTCGACGTGTGAGCCGCAATTCACTGCTTTCTGTAGACTTCACTGAAATAGTTAAGCACGGTTTTTCACAATTGAAGAGGAGAAGGTAGGAGATGTGAATGGCCAGCCGTACCGGAATGTGTGTGCGATTCCCGACGATGATGGATGGGTCCAGACGTCTCCAATAGTCCCGTTCCTTTCTAATGTTGCTTCCTTCGATTTATATGTAGAACTTGAACTGCAAACGCTCCTTCCTTTTTAAAATTGTTGAATTATATGGCAGAGTCCAAAGGTTGTCGCTCCATATATTTGGCTCAGAAGGTCCAAATGTTCGGGAACTTGCGTGTATCCCGGATTTGGGTGACTGTGATGTCTCTTGGTGTCCTGTAGGAACTTGCGGTGGTGAAATAAAATGCAGTTTTCAGTACAAAACCACTGGATAAAGGTTGCGTGTATTGGTTCAAAAAATCGTTACAAGTTGTGTGTGTAAAGTGGGTATACAATGACAGTCACATACGAGACAAAAAAGGCGCGAATATCTACGCGTCGGACTGTGATTGGTTGGATGGTTGACGTTGCTGTACCGGCTGTCGAAGACTCCCCGATCTCCCGTGAGAGGGCGCTAGTAGGCTCGAACACTCACTTTCCCATTTATAATATTAGTAAGATTTACCCCCTCAATAATAACAAAAGTAATTGTATAATCATCTCGTTATTTTTCCTTGTGTTTAATTACGAAAATAAATAATAATCGTTGCTTAAAAACGTCGCTAAAAACCTATAACAAACAACAAAAAAAAACGCTTTAATTAAAATATTCACGAGCATCTCATCAAATAAACTGAATTGAAAGCCATTATTGTCAGCGGCAGAGAGAGAGAGAAGAAAATCTCATAATATTATTGTCTTAATACAAATTAATAATTAAGAATAGAAGGAGACTTTTCAGCGTGAAATTGGATAACGAGCTTAGATGTTCATTGGGCTGTGACATTATTTGATTGGCATTATCTTCTGTGAGCTGAGTAATTTTTTAAGCCGGTTGCGTTTAATTTAAGACGGTTTTATTGCTTCGAAATCTGCGGTAGAAATAGCATTATCCTACGAACAATTGGTAGGTATGATACCTACCGAAACCTTTCAAAAGAGTTACTTACATACTTTTACTTTTACTACTACTACTACTGTCCCGGCATTGGGCGTGTATTGGGAGAAATACAACTGGTAGATGAAAATGTGAAAAAAAAACGAGGAACATTATTCATCGGGGTTCCGTTGCATGCGCTTTGAAGATACCAAAAATAAAATAATAAATACACTTCACGCCTTTAATCCCAAAGAGGGGTAGGCAGAGGCACTTGCTAAAGTATGTACCCACGGTTCACCAAGCGTATTGTAGATGTAAATGTATGTATGAAATAATTATTCCTCTTGAAATGATCTAAAAAATGTGTACGACAGTATACCTATGTCTATCTTTTAAGATTAACTCACTAAAATCGTTTTTATAATAATCAAATTTGGTTGAAATTAATGCATTATTTATTATAATATTATAAAGAGGAAAGACTTGTATGGATGGATGTTTGTTACGAGTAAAAGTTACTTGACGAAAGAAGGAAAAAAAATGCGAGTTCATACATGAAAAGTGTCCAGGGATCAAGTACATTTTAGAAGATTGCAATCAAGAATATACTTTACAAAAACTGAATTCATTCATAATTTATTAAAATGTCTGGTGTTATGTCGTATACGTATTGACATGCATGGGGAATTAGGTAGAAGACCAATACAGAACATTATTAGAATTGATTTAAATAAATTAGATTTTTTTAGAGCTAAAAATGTTCTTGATCACTAGACACTTTTGATGTGTAAAGATATTTTCCACACAAGATACTAACCATAGTAAAAGTATCGACGACGTCGTTTTTTTTTTGTTAATAACCATGTTTTCTCTCTTATAAAAACATAGTCAAACGACAGACAGGGACCAAGATACCCTGGCTCCAGCGTTGTCAGCAGCAGGTGAGAGTGCGCGGAGTAATTACAAAACTGACTGTAACACGTTCATAATCAGTGGAAGTTTCCGTCAACAGGGCGGGCGGGGATGAGCTTGGGCGGGCGGAATACAAGTTTTTGTGACGTGCCACGAGCGGGTGTCTTCGTGATTAAATGCTCGGTTGATTACTAAGCACTTTATTACGGAACTGCTTAGAGAACGCGATTGCAGTTTAATTGAGATAGGTATTTTACTTTAAAACTTGTTTCTTGTTTAAAATTCGCTCATTTCAATTTGATGTCGTACTAATTATGTTAAACGAAATGCAGTACTAATTTAAAGTTAGTTTAAATAGGATTAAAATGCGTGAAGTGTTTTTTTTTTCATTTACAATTTATATTCATTATGACATAATAGCGTGGGACGTCCTTAGGGCATGTTGACTGATGATATGCGCAAGATGACTGGCAGAAGCTGGATTCACATTGTCGTGCAATTGGAGAGCTTATGTCCAGCAGTGGACAAATATGTGCTGATGATGATGATGGTGATGATGATGAACTGGCGAGGGCGAAATAGATTTGACTCTGCCTACCCCTCTGGGCATGACATATATGTGTGACATAAAACACTAACAGGAACGAGAGATGAGAACCTCTTATCGGGTAAAAAGGGGTCTCAGTTATTACTAACGTACATATTATGTTATTTCTCTTCCTAAAAATGGCGCCTTATGTATGTTTTTCTATTACCACGCTACGACATGGGAGCTACGACGTAGCTACTACGGTGCTACGTTATCTCGTAGTTGCTCTAACCGTAGACGACAATTTTACGTTTCGAAGGGCTTGTTACAATGTTTGCCTTAAGTTGCTGCTTATTAGGAAATGAAAATGGCATTGTTTATAACTATCTTTTCGGTTACACGCGCCCGCTCCCGTTACAAATGATCGCGCGCCCGTTTGAAGGTTAAATTGCTTTCTTACATTTAGCTTCTTTAGACTGAACCTTCACCATCATAATAAATCGTACGTCAAAACATCTAACGAACAAGAAGTGCAAGCGAAAGCCCGAATCACTGGTTACTCATAAAATTCTTGAGTAAGCAACAAAGTATAATTTTGCAAGTCGCACTAAACAGCGGGAGGGCTCGCAACGTGCCTGCGGGGCGCTAGGAAATACTCGGTGTTCTGGGTCGGTGCACCCAATAATTACATTGTAAGTCTGCGCTAAGATTTATTACATTTACATTCGATAAAATTTGTTGCATAGACAAAAGACTTTTGCGATGGCGGCGGCGGCGGTCGTGTTTTGTCTTTACTTCGTTGTTCAAATTAGTGTCAATTTCATTACGAAGTATTTCTAAAAGGGAAATTGTTTTTGTTATGTTCGTACATTGTGACGTAATTTTATTATTTATTTATTTTTAAATCTTTTTCGCACAGTAAAACAAATGGCGTACTTATCGCTAATGCATTTTCTACCAGTCAATCCAAGTTGTGGTGAAAAGTTATGTGTGAAGTAGAGAAAGTGTTAACGATTGGGCTAGCTTACATCTCGTTGTCTGATTTCCATAACACAAGTGCTTTAGCTACTTAACATGCAATAAATAAATACTGAATACTGAAGGCAATGTGGGCGTTGTTGTGAAATATTTATTTATTTATTACTTAAACATATTAATAAACTTTAGTAATATTTTGTAACTTTTATAAGTGCTTAGTTCTTCCATAATACAGATTGTTCTTTAATCTATTTGCCTAAAAAGTTTCGTCATAACCTGTTTGGTAGTAGTAATAGTTTTTACCGTACAGCTAAGCAAAATACACTTCACATTTTATTACATTTATCATTGCACAAAATTTTGCATTTCTATACTGTAAAAGCATATATTGTACAGATGCAGAAAGTCTATCACTAAAATTAAAACTAAGTAGATCCAAAATAAAAGAAAAACTTTTCACGCTTTTTAACCCTTAATCAGACATGGTTAGGTCTTTTTCTGATGTATTTTGGACTCTATTGACGTTTTTTTTTATGAAAATCCATCACATAAACCACCCGGGTGATCGTTGTTGTTTAGCGTTGATGTTTATCGTAAAATCGAGCTTTTATTGTTTAATGTTCAAATAGGTATGTATGTGTCCTGTAGTGCTACATAACTTATGGGATTATTCTGTGATAACTTCTCTGAAATCTTTAGATAATTCCAGTGAAGATATTAAAAAAGGTTCAAAGTATGTGTTAGTCAAGTGGAATATACTGGCCATTGTTAGATTAAGGCTTAATGCCAGAGTGGTCTAGTCACAGACAATGTGCTAAACAAGTAAAATCCCTATTGTATCTAAATAATACTTTATATAACACGTCAAAACTAGTCTAACTAAATCTAGCCCAAAGTAATATCTATGAAACATAGGGTACATTCAACCTGTATTACCACTCAATTACACAAATTACCTCCGGTACGGTCAGCAGCGGGAATTGCACGCGCTTAGCATTCAGTACACACTGTACAGTCAGGGACACGCATGGGTGAACTGTCTACACTGATTATAGAACTATCCTTGAGTATATTTCCTTGACTAACAAGTCCAGCTTAATTTGGCATCACTAACATATATTAAATGACCAGTGAAAATGTCCAAGCCCGAAAATAGCAAGACCAGTGAACGGATTCGATATGTATTTGACCTCTCTTTGTAGGTACTTTACTGGAGTATAAAGCTCAAGTTGTAACGTTTTTGCATAGTTATTTGAGTGGACGGAACGATCATTTCGACCAATTTGAGACGCGTTTGGACAACCGAAGGGATGCTGAATGTCGGTAGAGCGGAAATGTGCGAAGCAAATATCATGTTATTTTCGATTTACTTAATTCCTTTTTTTGTGGCATTATTAATTAATCCTACCAATATTTAATGTAAGAATAAGTGTATTGTTAAAACAAGTGGTTTATGGATATCAGACACTAAAATCGACCTACTTTTAAGGGACATCAAAAAAAGATTGTGCGCAATGGTCTTAGAAACGTTGTTGGGCTCGTCAATATGAGCAACTTTTACTATGGCGATACTGAAGGGAAATAAAAAAAAATCCACCCATCCATCCATACAAAATTATATAAATTACATCTATATATATAAAAGAAAGTCGTGTTAGTTACTCCACTTATAACTCAAGAACGGCTGAACCGATTTGGTTGAAAATTGGTGGGGAGGTAGCTTCGAACGGGGAGACGGACATAGGATAATTTTTACCCCGATCTTGTTGGTCGCGTTGCTATATAGAGGGTGTTATAGTTTGTATGAAATACTGAAACTACGCGAATGAAATCGCGGGGCATCTACTGGTATAAGTTATAAAAGCATGTACTAACTTTAACTATTAATGTTTTTTTCTTTTTATCTATCACTTGTCATACATTTTTTTTTACTATATGGATTTGATCTGAAATAAATTAAATTATTATTATAAAGTATTATCTCTATAGTCGATCACTCTTGTTCATTAGATGCCTATTTACTTAGACTATACACACAGACTACGCTAAGTCATTCCACATTCTGGCTGTTCGAACTATGAAGTTTGACGCAAAACGTTTTGCGTAAATGGAATGTCCATGAAACTTAACGTTATCTGAACATGAACGGGGTAATAAGCAAAAGTAAATGCAACAGGAAGCGGAAACTTGATGCCGTAATCGCGATGAAACTCGCAGCGGCGGCGGTCAGAGCCAAAATTTGTAAAATGTAGCCAAATTGCAGGGCCCGAGTGGGTTCTTTAGCAAATTGAAGATGTCTGAGTACGCACCGCTATTGCTTTGAATTGGTACCCAATTTGTAGGGTTGGTTTAACCCTTCTTTTTGGCTAGTAATTTTGTGACCAAAGTATAGGTACCTTATCTTAAAAAAGTTCATATTATTTCATCATCAGCCGCATGATATCGACTGTTGGACGAAGGCCTCCCCCGATGATTTCCATGATCAATATACACACAATATGACATGTTCTGATCAAGTTTATAATTTACATCATATTAATATCATTAAAAATAAAAGCCATAAATAATACACACATCAAAAGTGTCTAGCGATCAAGAACATTTTTAGCTCTAAAAAAAATATAATTTATTTAATTCAAAGTTCTAATCTTCTGGATTGGTCTCCTACCTAATTCCCCATGCCTGTATCAATGACTTATCACCACGTTTTGAATAAATTACGAATGAATTCAGTTTTTGTAAAATATATTCTTGATTGCAATCTTCTAAAATGTACTTAATCTCTAGACACTTTTGATGTGTGTATTATTTATGACTTTTAGTTTTGATGATATTAATATGATATAAATTATAATCTTGATCAGAACATGTCATAATATTGTGTTTTGAGTTAGTCATTCGCACCAATAACTGTATGGCGAAATATGGGTGACTGTTCTATGAGTGAATGGAGCAGCAGTGTAGCGGCTGGTAGCCTTAACGTGCCTTATCTGAGAACTAACTTGTTAACTTCTAAGTCACTTTTAGTCAATTTCATTTTTGCTAAATCTTCATTCAAAACTCGAACGCACTTCAGAGTTATACTGCAGATTATAATAAACAACTTATTTACAACGAAATGTATTAAGGAGAAGAGCTTTTAAAATTGGTTCCGTAACACCACGAGTCTGTTTAGAATTTACTTCTAAGTCACTTTTAGCTTGGGTGTTGGGGGTTTCGATAGACAAACTAGTAAAAATGAGCTAACAATAACTAGCTAACAATAAAGAATCAGCCAGGTTTCTTAACAGTTCTTCTGCCCTTTTCTAACGTTGTATTGTATTGTAGTTTAGCCAGCAGCCGCCAGATGGCATTAGTTATTTACCCAAAATGGTGATATGGGAATATTAACTGTACAGTATAAACAAGCTAAAAAGGAACGTGTAAAAAGTAAACGTATGTTTTTTTATTGTCGAACGAAATAAATTATTGTGCGTTGATACTAAATCTGTGGCTTATTAAATGGCTTCCATTAGGATCTGGTTCACACCGTGACAAAGCCCTTTTCCGAACTGATGAAGCTTTTATTGTTTTCCAATTTTAATGTTATTTCTATATACCTAAAGTTATGTTAGATTTCACAGAAAATAATATATTTAGAATTTGAATTTGTATATTCTCACCGGCCAGTAATCTTTTCCGTATTTAAAATATTTCCTGTAGCGTTGCATTTTTTCGTTCCGTAAAAAGGAACATTTACACAGAGCTGAGAGCATCGAAGATTCAAATCTGTCGTCCTACGTCGTTTGTTAGAAAAATGTAAAATACTTTGTATCCCGTCAACACACGAGCTAATATACCTACACAATAAATTCATATAAATCCTCCAAAACATTAATCCATACTCAACAGAAAGTACTTGTACTTACCATAGCCAAAATAATATCTGAATGTTCATTAAAACAACAACAAAAGGCATTATGATGAACAAAACAGGCGTAATCAAAACTTCTGACATGCATCTGCCTTCAAGACAATGGATGAATCAAGCACCACACCTCATTGTTAACTCTTCGAGAAATTATTCCTGTTAAACCTTTTCATATTCATATTATTTATTATACATCACCTATTTCCACGCCCTGGGCTTCGTAATTTAAATATAAATTCCATGATTTGTAATATCTTGGACGCGTTGACGTAAACACTATTGATTGTAATGTGAGCTTTGGACGCTAGTGATGTTGTATGAATAAAAGGGTCAGTTAACAAAGAGGGTTTCATTACAATTGCACAAGACACGTGGCAACTACCGAATCGCTATTCAGTGTAATTGCTCGACGGCGCAGAAACAAATCTTCATTCAAAACTCGAACGCACTTCACAGTTATACTGCAGATTATAATAAACAACTTATTTACAACGAAATGTATTAAGGAGAAGGGCTTTAAAAATTGGTTGCGTAACACCACGAGTCTGTTTAGAATTCGAAATGAATAAATTACGTTGTTTTACGAAAAGTCGTACTTATTCAGATAATTATGGTTCATTGTAGCTTGCTCTTGTTATGGTGGAAAATATCTAAATATTATAACAGTTTTGTGTTGAAACAGGAAAGTAAACGTGTTACGAAGTAATCTGCTTAACTTGATTCAAGCTTGTCCTACGCAAATCAATAGCAATCATTGTTAAGCGACTTCAAAAGAGGAGTCTTTCTCAATTTGTCCGTTCATATGTTTTTTTATGTGTTATGCACCGATTTCGATTATTCTTTTTTTGTTGGAACGAAGATATTTCAAAAGTGGTCTCATGATAAGGAAGTTAGGTTTTGATGATGACACACTAATTAATTCAATGGGATCTACTCGTATTGTCTATTTAGTGTGGAGATGAAAAAAAAATTGCGTTTCCCCGCATTGTCGCCATAGTTAAAGTTGTCCATATTGACGAGCCCAAGAACGTTTCTAACACCATTGCTCGGGGTCCTTTTACAGACGAACTTGTAGCACTATCTTATACACATCGTGATTTTTTGGGTGAAGCGAAACCAAAGACAATTCGTTTATGCATTTGTATTCTCCTCTACTACATCAGGGTTACTGGGTAGGTAAATCGACATATCTCCGCTAAAGGCTAATGGTAGAGATTTTTTATGGGATTTTAGTATGGGACCCCTTAGTCTAGTCTTATTCTAGCAGTATTCAGTATTTATTTATTGCGTAAGTCAAAGAAGAGTGGTTTGAGTGAATGAATGAATGTCGTCAAAATAGTCCTGTGGTACTTCAACACCTTAATACAATGCGCTGTTTAATTACGGAACCAACACGTTCTCCACTAAGTTAATTTCCAAAGTATGTGGACGCCGACCACCCGCCGACTGTACAAGTTATGCACTCACACATGCTCATTCACACACACACACACACACACACACACACACACACACATGCAAACACACCCACACATGCACTCATCTAAGAGCCGAGCGTATATTCATAGAGCTAACACTACTTTGGACTCTCTTGGAAATGGGATCTCAAATACAGAACGTATAACATTGACAGCACGGAATAGATATCAAATGGAAATCGTATGTGTGAAAATGAGTATGAGAACCTCTGTCATTAAGCTCAGTCTACAGATAATAATTACACAAACTTATAACAAAACTGTGTTTTATTTGTTACATTATATATCACAGACATTGTTAACACAACTGAAAATGCTAGGCCTACATTCAAGGAGATAACGCTGAAGAAAATTATAAACTAAAATACCATATGAATAAAGTATCAGTAACTTAAGGAGTAAGCAACAGCGCTGGTATTGCTTTCGAGTGGCGACCAGATCTCGGAAAGCGATCGCGTGGACGTCCAGTACACACGTGGCAGCGGAGCGTGGAGAAAGAGTTGAGAGCCGCAGGACTGAGCTGGAGTGACGCCAAGGAGGTTGCCGCGGACAGGAGGGAGTGGAGACAACTTCCGGAGGCCCTGTGCACCAGCGGGGTGCCTTAAGACGACAACAACTTAAGAACGGTCGACATTCTATAAAACGAAAATATTGGTGGTTATTTATAATACCCACCCCCATGCCGCTTCCACAAAAAGTCTAGCTGACTTTATCTACTCCGTGACTGGGACCAACACGCACACATCAGCGAAACGCACAAACACCTACGTGCAATACACACACACACACACACATAGATAGGTACATAACATAGATCGCCCGGTCGCTGAGCACAAGGAATGCAATTACCATTTTGTGGTCTATTAATAATTCTAGAGCTCTCTCAGAACGTAAAGTCTAGTCCCTCCCTCATTAGTACTTACATCCGCCCCCGCCTCCCTCTTACCTTATGCCTTTTCATACTGTAAAGTCAACCTTAGCAATATGTTATATACCTATGGTTTAGTACAAATAATACAAATACCTTATGATAACTCACATCGGGGTGATGATACGGACTTACCCACTTTGTGTAATTCAGAAAATATATGCTTATGTCCTACAAGCTAGGCTACTATCCATATGTGGAGACCCAACATTTCGTTGCTGAGCTGGTTTAGTCCACATTTTTTTTTGGTATGCAGTATACATTGTGATAATTACTAGCTGAACCGGCAAACGTTGATTTACCAATATATTAACACGTTCGCGGACGCTTAGTCACCCCTTTTTTGAGACACATATTTTTTGTAACAATTTGTACGAGCGACGCAACGGCTATCGCGCTCGTGTCCAGTTAGACGGAGCACCGAAAAGTATATCTATCTCTTTTTCAATTCTTATTTTTTTTTATTGTTTTGTACGTTACCAAATTGTAAATCATTCATAATTGGTCAGTCAGACGCGCTTTACATTATGATGGTCCAAAAGTGGATGCTATGCACCTTCTGCTTAAAAATGATATTTTCCGTACGAGGTGTATAGCAGTCGTGTCCGGTCACGAATACAAAATACGACAGCTATGCCCTTTCGGTCCGCGGACGTGTTAACAGTGTTTTTCTGCTAGTTTTATAATACATGCATATGTATTATACATGTAAACCTTCCTCTGGAAACACTATCTACTAAAGAAATTGCGAAACAAAATCCATTGCGTAGCTTTCAAGATTTACGCATAAATAGGGACAGAAAGCAGGAGGCGACTTTGTTTTATACTTACTTAAGTCTTATGGTACTCCAGTGGTACAAAGGGACTTTGTCCTCTGCGACTGTTCTGGCATCGGACCAGCTCAGCCCTCGTGCTCGCAGCTCGCCGTCGTCGATGGTGCGCCGCCACGTGTGCACCGGGCGTCGCTTAGGCTGCCATTCGAACGCGATGCTCGCCTTGTAGGATTTCCCTCTTCGGATCATGTGATCAATCCACCGCTATTTGTTTTATACTGTGTACTAATGATGATTGTGAGCCAATAATAATGCCTGTCTTCCCTCCTTCCGCGATCTTGTGCTGTGATCCACCATCCTTTGTCGTGAGACACCATCTCATCACTCCGAAGGTTTCTGAGGCGGCTATGTCGTCTCCTTGCCATATGCTGGGAACCATTCCGTCGTTCTTTCGTCGTGCGACGTGACCGGCCCAGTCCCACTTCAGCTCAGCTCAGCTCAAAGATATGGCTCTGAGCTCCGAGCCATATCTTTAATTTGAGTTTTGGAGCGCAGTTCAGTGCTAGGAAGCTTGTCAATTAGTCTAACTTTTAATATGATGCGCTCCATATATCTTTGCCAAACCACGAGTCTAAACCGATGTTTGGATGTCAGCCAAAGACCAAATCTGAGCTCCATTCTCCCCATTCTCATAAGGAGAATGCGTTCCGTACGCGTGTCGTATGCTCCATGAGCTTGCGCGGGTTTCATCACGATTTTGTTCTTTACCGTTGTATTGCGTACATAGGCTCTGATCATTGGCTTCTGAACAGTCCTATTGATACACGTCCAGTAGCCGGACTCGAACCCGCGACCTCGCAATTGCAGGTCAAGTATCCAACCAACTGGACTACAGACGCTCGCTCTTTATTCTATATATTGTTCCAAGAAATAATAATGTTATGAATAATATGACGTTGTTTATTAGTCTTCGGTTTTAATTAAAATGTTTGGCGACGGGAGAGAGCCATTGTGCGCGGTCGTTGAGGTATTTCAGAAGCGGCGGCCGGTGGTGGCAGCGTGAACGTGGTCTAAGATAAAAAAATATGAAAATATAAATTGCTGACGGAAATTTTCTCCAAGTATTTTTCTTTTCTTCGCCTATCCTAGGCTAACTCAGATTGGAACTCGGATCGCAGTGGTGTTATGGTTTAACTCACAGAGAGCGCTACTGCTCTAATGGAGAGTTCTCTCGGTGGCCTTTTACGACCCCCAAGACGGGAAAAGTGCCGTCACCATACGGCGAGTAAAATACATTTTAGAATATTTTCTGTTAAAGACTTTAACTTAGTAAAATGTTTGTAAATATTATGAACGAGAACATAAAGAAAACCAGCTCTAAATTAACTGAACATTTTCTAAGAAAAATATCTGCGATCAAACCAGACGCTTCACACGTAATGCAATCTCAAATTTCTATACGTACATAAAATGTTAAATTCCTCGAAAAGCATACAATTTCCCGTCTGAAGAGCTGAACTTTCCATATTAGTTGGCAAATCAGGAAGAAACTTTCCCCTGGAAGTAATTTTGACAGTAAAAACTACACAAAAACTAAAATGCCTTGAGCCGCGAATACTGCC
>SJJU01008058.1:0-12917 GCA_012932125.1 Conopomorpha cramerella
CTACTCAATAATATCTAATTCACAGGAACTACCATTGAGAATATTTTTATTTTATTCACAAGCCATCGATAACGAACAGAACGTCAACCTCCTACGTAGATTATTAAAGAGAAGCATTTCTAATTTACTTCGCCTTTGAAGCTTCATTAGACGAGAAGAGATTCCTAATAGTAATTTCTTTTTAGATGTAGTAGGACGATTTTCTACAAATTGTTGGAATGTTTTTTTCTTATTAGCCAAGAAAAAGATAGGTATTAAATTGTAGATGGACAAATATTGTGTATAACAGGTGATCAGTCGATCGGTTATAATCACACGCACGTGACAGAATCTACACATTATATTGTAACAAGCAGCCGTATGTCCAGCAGCAGTATGATGATGATGATTATTGTAACAAGGCTGTAAAAAATAAAAAAAATAAATACACTTCACGCCTTTAATCCCAAAGAGGGGTAGGGGTATAATGGTTTTTTATTGAATAAGGTATTACTCGACCAATTTGAAAGATTTCTTTCACCGTTCGGAAGCTACACTTTATCTACGCGACATAATCACATACGTTAATATTCTGTCTGTTATACATAACAGAAGAATGTAACCTAAGGCATGCGATTACAGCAACAGTGGACAGAAAAACTTAGGATCACAAGGAAACTTCAGCGACAACATTTAGAACGAGTTAAGGATGTACATATAGGCCTTCAGTTACAATTTGCTAGTTCATACCCTGAATAATCTTACATACCACAGATCAGCATGTAACCTAAGAAGTATAAAACTAATACGAGACGAAATCGCGGGACGTATACTAGTTATTAATGTGATACGTTTGTTTCAGTATTGGCTGGTCGCAATGACGCTGGTACTCTCCGGCATCTTCTTTGCTGTTGTCAACCTTTACTTTAAGAGAGGTAAGCTATTTATTTTACTATAAATCTAAATATGTAAAAGGAGAAACGGACTGACTGACATATCAACGCGCAGCCCAAACGGTTCAACGTAGGCACTTAAAATTTGGAAGGTATATATAGCTTAGGTACCGTTAGGAATTCCCTAAAATCCCACGGGAACTCGAATCAGTGGGAAAATCCCCTTGAAGTGTATATATACGTAATATAAAAAAACGGGGTGAGCTAAATAAAACCGTTTAAAAAATCCAGGCCTGACTGAAACTGGTTAAAAAGTTGGGTAGAAGTTTTTATGAGAAAAACTTAACTTAATTTTCGGAATTTTGGTTCTAACCCTTTATTGTAGTAGTAGTATTTGAATAGACATTAATATTGAAACTGCTCGAATGACATCGCAGGCCGTCCACTAGTCAATCATAAATTGCGTGTAAAAGGACCCCGAGCATCCCAATCTAAGCCCATGCCTAGAAACGTTGTCGGAGTCGTCAACTTTTACTATGACGACCACATCGCTGCTTAACATCAGGTAGGATGGTGGTCAAACGCTTGTTCATAGTGATTAAAAAAAAAAAAAAACGCGAAAACAAAATTCTAAGACATTTCTCGGTGTCCTTTTTACACTGTGTAGTTATGCAACAAGTGCCACGAAATTTGATTGATCACATCACAGCTCATTAAACCTGCTACCATATAAATAAAAGGTGTAACATCACATTATGTCCATGGGAATACGTGCTTAATTACTGACTGAGGTTAAGGACCACTTAAGACGCATTTTTCTTCGCCCAAAGCCTACATACCTATTACTACCTCCTTTCGTGAAAATGCAACAAATATATACACCCATGAAATGGCATGAAATGATTTAACGTTTTCCTCTGTATACTTTACTCTACTCTAAATAGATACTCCCAACTCGATATGAGTTGCGTGCAGAATTAATTCTCTGGAAGGATATAGTAAAATAACAGTTTCCGAACGGTGCTTTATGTAATACAGATATTAGAGACGTAGGTACTTCTAATAGCCCGGATGGTAATTAAAGAGTGAACAAATACATTATTTACATATAATTATTTATCATATTGTTTTCATATCCAAAAACATAAATTAGTGAGGTTGAAAGAAACTTTGTAACGCGTACCGATGCCCTCCAGTGGATTAATCCAGATAGTTTGAGATTAAAAATAAAATAAAAATAAATACACTTCACGCCTTTAATCCCAAAGAGGGGTAGGCAGAGGCACTTGGTAATAGTTTGAGATTGCTTAGGTTTTTTTTTATCACCATGCTGCCTGATGTTAAGCAGCGATGTCTACGATGGAGTCATACTTGTTTATTGTGTATTTACCCGTAACTTGAAGAACTACAGAAAATACTGTGCAGGGAACAGAAACACCCCGGCAAGCCATTCAACATCCAACATCCTGGCGGTTCGCACTATGAAGTTTGACGCAAACCGTTTACATTTGCCGCCCTAAGCGACGTGGCGTCCTTGTTGTCAAGCTTGACGAATGTGTTTAACTAAAATGTCCAACATAGTAAGTAAACTAATGTGGCGGTGTATTGCATTCTTACCGCATTCGTAGTAAAATAGATTTGGAACTTCTACTAATAGAAGTACTAGCGGGCTAGGCTAGAGGTACTTGCTAGCAAATGTCCGTTGTTTACAAAGCTTATGCTCAACCATAGGGGTCGGGCATCTCGCCATTGAAGGGTTTTCACACGTCGTGATATGCGGGTTTGATCGCAATGTCCATAGTTGCATAACATTCGTAAAAAGAAGGCCGTTAACACAGGGCTAGTATTCGTATAGCCGGTCTCAAACCTACAACTTTATTAGCAAGTACCCGACAAATGCATCTGTGAAAATGAACTGTCTTCCCTTTTCGGCTATTGTACTCAAGTGATACTGCCGGGTGACGGATGGACAGACAGACAGTTCAGTCGTATCAAAAAGGTAAAAAGTACACTCGTGAGCAAAAATTCCCTGTCATATATAAAAATTAAATTCAAAATCGAACTCTGAAACTACTTAGAAATTAGATAAAGACAACACGTAATAATTATTCTTAAATTCTGTTTTATCCTTGATTGCGAGATTGTCAGATGTGTATGTGTATACAAACTTAAAGGTAATTATTTACTTAATAGGTAATTTTTGCACACGAATATAATAGATATTTTTTATTATTTCGATACTAGTGCGATATTGGCGTTCAATGGAAATGGTAGTTTTAATAGACATGTCTCATTGGCACGGGTATTGTAATGGAAGTCTTCTTATTTTTTTTTTCATTACCTGCATCGGATCGCTTCGAACGGAAAATGCAACATTCTATTTACTATGTCTATCTACTCGGACAGGCAAGATTGTTACTCAAAAAGTGTTTGCAGTACGGGACAGAATAAACCATCAGCAAAGTGAAACTTTTGCATTTTTTATGATTGCGCGAAATGTTTCGGCGCTTAATGGACGATATTTGCCAGACAGCAAATAAAAATTTGCCAATTGATCAAACAAATCTGAATTTGGTGTACCTGTAATTCTGTCTGGGTATGCTAATATTGCATGCACATCGAACATGTACATAGCTATTTCATGATTGCTTTAATGTTAGGACGTCTCTGTAATTCATTTCAGCATAGTAATAAAATAAAATGCTTATGTCCCTAACAAAAAGTTTGTTAACCGTTTCTCCATAATAATTTTATCGAAAACGAACGGTATTCAACCAGTACCTATTAGTTTAAGATGTAACTGGTCTGCCATAATTAAACCTTGATTTTCTTATCATGTGATCATCTTTGAAATATCTTTTTTTCCAAAAAAAAAAAATAAGCATCGTCAAAACCGGTACATAACCGACGAAGTTATCCGCGAACAATCATAAAAAAACATATATACGGTTGAATTGAGATACCACCTCCTTTTTCGAAGTCGCTTAACAAAGTAAGCAATATAATAAAGACTGGCGAAGAAATTTCTTATTTTTAGGGTACTTATGTCAAAACAAAAAACCGGAACGCTTTCCTTAAACATTACTTAAATACTGTATCGACCTGAATACAATAAATTGTGCAAATCCTGTGGTATCTACCTAGTCACATTTTGCACTGTGAGACTACTCACTCGCCCTTCCTAGACTTTACATACTTCCTGTGCCATTACATGTCGCTTGTAAATATTTGATTATTCCGAGGCACCGTCGCCGACCTAACTCCGTCTGCTCGGGATCGAATAAGTTTTTATTCTTTTTACTTATGGGTCTGTACCTAAGTTACGACAAGATTCTTTTTGGCGCGTGAGTGATGACGATTCTAAGTATGTTTTTGTCTTTGTATTTATCACTCCCACTCTTGTGTTCGCCACGACTTTTTTCATTTGTTTATTATATTTATACATTAGTTACTTTCTTGTGATAATATGAAAAATTATCCAATTATTAATCCAAGCAAGACTAGATTGGCTTAGAGTTACTTAATATGTAATTTTTTTAAACGCCAAAGAGAGTCCTTGTCTTTTTCGGCCAAACATCTATATATATAAAACTAAAAGTTCTGAAATTTAAACTGATACATTGATTACTGACTCATCAACGCCCAGCCCAAACCGCTGAACCTAGAAAGCTGCTTTTTGCGCAGTGGTTCGTTTTATGGTCTTTAGGTAAGATATAGTAGGTTTTTTTTCAACATTTATCCTCTAAGGGTGTAAAAAGGGGAGTAAAAGTTCATATAAAAAAACAAATATTTTTTAATTATTTTTAAGTTTTGAATAGAAGTTTACTACGTGAATTATACTGGGGAGCGTGCACCAGTTCACTATAAAATATGTTTCATATACATATACCTGTATACGCTGGTTATGCCGAATTTCACGAACAACTGACCAGATCCCTAGACCAGAGTCATGTTTAGTACTGAATGTTTTTCCTGTGGAAACATTAAGAAACATTTGGACAGGACAACACTTTCATACAAAAAAAAATGTTGCCGCAATGATAGCTTTCTGAATATCATATTTGAACTATAGGTGTGTCTGTACAGTATCGCTTGGGCATTATGAAACAACAGAATAACCTTTAGATACAAGTAAAATCTATAATTTATGTACGTTGTGTACCGTACACAAGGAGTTGCAACACGTGCAATGTAAGCAAACCTACTTAGTAAGTAAGGTAATGTTTAGAAAGTCTTTATTATATTCGTAGGTGTATTTTCTACCATAGTGAACTTATATATTATCCGGTAGATACATAATGACTATTGTCAATAGAACACTTTCACCGCAACTAAAATATCAAAATGACCGGAAGAAAATTGCCGAAACTATTTTGCACAGGTAGCAATAAACTTTTGCGGAAGCGAGAAAGTGTGATTCGAATACCCGATAGTTTTATCGGTCAAACAGGGCAATTCATCATAATTTGACGCGCGCGGCCATCGACATCGGCACTCTCGGTGGAAAGATTATTGTTTCAGCTGAAGAGAGAATGTGACAAATGGAAATGCTCAAGCAAACAATGTTAGAAGCTAATTAATGGAAACGGGTTAATTAAATTCTGATCACTAATCAGCGTTCGGTATTTGAGCGGTGCGCGTCCAGCAAGTAGCAAATAAATGGAACAATGCGAGTCCGCCGTATTTCTGCTCTCCGCGTATTGCAGATTGATCACTGTAATGAAAATTCCTGAATTTATCACTGTAATGTGATGTCATGCTATTTCGTAGTTAGTTGATATCAGCTGCTGTGAGGTTCTGTACCGCGTTTTCACCTAATCTTATGATGCGAACACTCTCTATGGTATTAGTTTACTAAGACCATTTTTCGCTCCGACTAAAACGTAGACCTTTAGTCTACGTTTTTTTTTAAACGAGGGTCTCCCCCAATTATTTTTATACATTGATCTTCTTTTATAGATATACTTAACTTAATACTTGTTATATACTAAATACTGTAACACTTGTTTTTTAGTAACTTTGGCGCTTATTTGGAATAGATAGTTACTGAACTTCAGATATAGATCTGAAGTACCTAGTTAGGTCTCCCGACCGTGTTGTGCATGCACTATACAACGTTATATTAAAAACATTGTCGAAACTCTATTTATTTCCCTTTTGGATATGGTGCGGTTCCTTTGGGAAAATTGTTTGGTATCATGGTCTGATTTTCTCGAGTTTTGCCAACGCTTTTTTTTCATTAACTCTGTATACTGCGTTTAAAAGGACCCCGAGCAATGATCTTCCAAACGTTGTTGGGCTCGTCAATATTAACAATATTAACTCTATGGCGACAATGCGGGGAAAAGCAAAAATATTGTTCATTACCATACAAAATAGACAATTTTTTGCCTCGGACGAAATGTCATCATTTTGTATGGTGATTGAAAATTTTTTTTTCGTTTCTCCACATTGTGTCCATAGTAAAAGTTGTTCATATTGACGAACCCAACAAGTTTCGAAGACCATTGCTCGGGGACTTTTTCACTTTGTATGTATATAAACCTAAAACAAACGGCATCAAAATCCGTTGCGTAATTTAAAACATATGAATTCGTTTTATACGTTATTACTGTTGTGGTTAAGACAATAGAGTAACAATTATAATCAATAATTATTTTTTAAGAATATGGACCTCAGGGTGTTTGTGGTCTAATAGCAATTACTTACAATCCATGGTTTCTCACTCGACTCCACCATTGCTCGGGGTCCTTTTACACGCTGTACTTTTTCGTACCATAAGCGTGCAAATGTACAAATATTTTGTGGTTATAACGATAATAATTATTGTGGAATTTCATAATAACGAGTTCATGTCTCGAGGCAGTTCATTACATTAGTTAGGTTAAGGTATGTATATCGTGTTAAGGTAGTGTATGCAGTAATTATATTTAGTCGGAACACAGTTAGGACATTGTACACGAAGATCCAATGCTAGACATGATGAATAGACCTATTTACGTGGAACTATCGGGAAGTTAGGCAGGAATAATTGAATCTTTGGTTTCGTGAACAGTAATTAATTTGACAACGCAATCAAATCATTTGAATGGCGGTGTGATTGGTCGGTGACTTTGTTTGCTCAACGGCGCTGTCTTATCAACTATTTTGATCAAATTCGAATTAAAAAGAATATTTTCCTTAAGATGTTACACTGTTGCTTAACAAGAGCAGATAATCACTTGGCAAACGTCAAAAGCCACAACAGTTCGGATACAGTCTTTGTCATTGGGGAAATTAACACATATGAAATTTTCAAAAATCATTAACATGAATATTTAAAACCTAGTTGTATGTTTAATGATATGGTAGTGGAAGTAACCGGGCATAAAAGTAATACCAGGGTATAATCACAACAAAATTTCGTAAACATATAAAATATTTACGTACCACACTGATGATTTCTGTGATTAAAAGTTTTTGAGTGGATGGATATATTCCGAGTGTTTCTTTTTGAAATTTAAAACACATTCCAATAATTGCAAGGCCGATTTACCACCTGCTGGTACTATGAACAAGCGTTTGACCACCATCCTGCCTGATGTTAAGCAGCGATGTGGTCTACGATGGAGCACACTTGTTCATTAGGTACCTATTCACCCGCGACTTAAAGACCTTCAGACTTTACTTATTTTGTGCCAGTCGTTGTTTCATATTTGTTCATAAGTATCTAGCAAGAAGCATCCGGCCGAAAATGCTGGTTACAGAAGGTCTTTCGCAGCCGACAGTTTCGACATATTTCTTAATGGAAAGCTTATAGGTCGGTAGGTTCGGCCGCCATCTTGTTTGTCATTTTGATTTTTCCGTAAAGGCGGTTTCGACTGCCACATTTGCAGATACGTTCGAGACCAATCATTGTCAGCAAGTTACTGAAATTCTATGTGAAATTGCATAGGGTAGGTAGGAGAGATTAGAATTGTACATGCTTGCGAACGTCACAAACGAAAAAATGCGAAACATTTCAGCGTTGTCAAGTCTGACAAAAATGAAAACGGCAAATGTTCGGTGTACTGTTACAAGTGTGAACTCAAGTCTATGAGCACCTTTACGGACAGTTTAAACGCTTCAAGAAATGTTCAGCTTTAATAAAATGGAGCCATCCAAATTGACATTAATTTCATATTCTGATGACTTCTTCACATTTTCACTTGATTCCAGTTCCCCTGAAAAATCATTGTTATAACCTCATGGGTTCACATTAGGAAATCCACGAGCCATGAAACTATAACAATGATCTTTGTACATGTTGTGATTATTTCTTACATCGTTCATGTAAGAGTAATCCTGAAATCAACAGTACTCCGGATCATACATACATACACTTCACGCCTATCTCCCAGAGGGGTAGGCAGAGACTACAGATGTCCATTTGTCACGGTCCTGACATACCCCTTTCGCTTCATCTAAATTCATACATCTTTTCATACATGACCTCCGGTTTCGGATCATACCATGTATATACCCTAGTGTATCATGAAATGATTGGAGTTTATTAAGATTCGAAAACAGATGACAGTGGCGTGCAATTGGAGAGGCCTATGGCCAGCAGTGGACAAATATGGACTGATGATGATGATGACAAATAGATATAAAAAAGGAACGTAACATAGCGCATGTTGCCCGGGTATTCTTTCCAACAGTGTAGGATTTTTATTGTTCATTCAATTCAAACAATAAAATCAGAAATTTTATAATATTGTTTGTATACCGATTAAAATGAACATAGGTCCTACGCTGCAAGATATAAAGGTTGTTTTCCCTTGTCGCAGCCATGACGGTGTTCGGCACGAGCGTGTACGGCGGCGCCGTGATCGCTGTGTGCCTCGATTACTACATTGGCAAGTTCTCCATGCTCATTTGGGTAAGTACCTATTAATTGTTAATTTATTTTGGATAGTATTTAAACGTGCATCAAAAAAGTCTAACCTAACCTAACTAAAATACTGACTTAGCGACTAAATTACTGATTTGGTCTTCTAATTGCCATTCTGATGATAACTTTGGCTTTTTAGGTGTGCAAGTTAGTAATTTTGATGTACAGTTTATTATTTTCCATTTATTTTCTCGTACTTTTTTCTGTGGTCGGGCATTCGATTTACA
This sequence comes from Conopomorpha cramerella, assembly GCA_012932125.1. Taxonomy (NCBI): domain Eukaryota; kingdom Metazoa; phylum Arthropoda; class Insecta; order Lepidoptera; family Gracillariidae; genus Conopomorpha; species Conopomorpha cramerella. The sequence goes on from SJJU01008058.1 coordinate 9,012, forward strand.
ATCAGGAGGATGCGGGTTCGAGATCAGCTGTACATCGTATACCGATAGGCAGTGGCGTGCACTGACTTTTACGACAAGGTAGGCAGTAATCCCCAAGGATTGACACCTATGTATAGGAAACTTGTCTACGGAACATAGTTACCCACCTATTTACTCACCCACAAAAAACAGGACCTTCGTTAGCCTATGTCGTGAGTACAACAAAAAAGGATCTATCAATAACTCTATTATTATGTCGGGTAGCCAAAATACTAAGGTAGGCAGTGTCTTTTTGCCTATATGGTGTGCACGCCACTGCCGATAGGTCTTTTTTTCAGAGCCTTAGTACACGACGCAATGTTCATACGGTGAAGGACAACGTCGAGATGTAACCTGCGTACTACGAACACTAAAACGGCAATGGGCTCTCCCACTGTCACGCTGGCATTTGCTTACCAAGTGCCTTTGCCTATCCCGCTTCTGTATAAGTTTTTTTTTTCAAAATTTGATAACTACTAGGTATGTTGCCTTCATAGGAAGAAAACGCCTAACATAACATTATTTTTATGGGAATATGTGCTTATTTATTTATTTCTTAGGACCACCAACAGTAATTAATTAAAACTTAATTCCTATATGAGCTACGACATATGATATATTTAATCCGGATTTCCTACGATGGGTCAGCTATATTATTGAAATCTGTAACTGTCAATTGTAACGTTTTTTTAAACACTAGCTGAGCCGGCAAACGTTGTTTAGCCAATATATATTATTAACAATTAGCTTTCCGCCCGCGGCTTCGCCCGCGTGGACTTCGGTTATATTACGGTATAAAGGACAACTATAAGAAAACTTATCATTCCTACGGAAAAATCTAAGTTTCCCTCGGGAATATAATATTTTTTCGGGATAAAAAGTACCCTATTATTTAATCCGGACTTCTATATTTACGAATGCAAAATTTCAAAGCAATCGGTTCAGTAGTTACGGCGTGAAAGCGGAACAAACAAACAAACTCACTTTCCTGTTTATAATATTAGTAAGGATGTTCCTCTGCTAATATGATGCCATGTATTATAAATCTTTCTCAAGAATCACTCTATCTATTAAAGACATCCTTATTAAAATTCCGTTTCAGCTGGACTGTGGGAGGCGACTTTGTTTTATACTATAATGCTAGGTGCTACTATTGGTTGTCCTGAATGTATAAAACAAAACTATCCCAATACCCTGTACTATGGGTGCCAGAGACTGATGCATTTACATAAATACTTTTAAATACATACATAGATAAATAAAACACCCAGATGCACACAACAAATGCCTCAGCACATCACTAAAGCATTATGTCCGTGGCGGGAATCGAACCCGCCACCGTCGCCCTAGAGACAGATGCCCTGACCACTAGTCCGCCGTATGTAGGGTAAACTATAACAAATCCTATGCAACCGAACCTTTATGTTACATGTAATTATTATCAGCCCGTATTAGTCCTCTGCTGAAGATAGGCATTTCCAATTGCACGCCACTGTGTTTTGTTTTCGACTTCTCGCATTCAACTTCTGCCAGCCATCTTGGCCGAATCATCAATGCAACTTGTCTGAGGGCGTCCTACTCTCCGTTTGCCGAGACGCGGTCTCCACTCGAGATGTTACATTGTACATACATTCACACATCAAAAGTGTCTAGGGATCAAGTACATTTTAGAAGATTGTAATCAAGAATATATTTTACAAAATCTGAATTCATTCATAATGTATTCAAAACTAGTGGACGCCCCGCAATTTCATCCGCGTAGTTTCAGTATGTCATACAAACTATAGCACCCTCTATACTCCCACAGGAACGGGATAAAAAGCATCCTATGTTATTCTCCTGGTTCTAAGCTACGTCCTCACCAATTTTCTGCCTAATCGGTTGAATCGTTCTTGAGTTATAAGTGTTGTAACAAACCCGTCTTTGTATATATAGCTGTGGTGATAAGTCATTGATACAGGCATGGGGAATTAGGTAGGAGACCAATCCAGAAGATTACATTTGATTTAAATAAATTAGATTTTTTTAGAGCTAAAAATGTTCTTGATCTCTAGACACTTTTGATGTGTGTATATTGAAATATATCTGTGTCTGGCTGTATGTATATTATGCATCTACTCAAGTATTCACGTAGAGTACGTATTAGGTCTTGATTGCGTTTCGAGGATTAGTATGCGGCGTGGTTTCTACGTCTATAGGTGCTTCGTAAATTATCCAGGTATGCAGAACGTATTAATGTAATCCATTTGTACAGTTGGCTACAAAAGTGATTTGTCGGATGCATCTCACTAAAACCATTTCTCATTGCAAATGGTAATATTGAAAAGATAAGAGAAATGGTAATAGATCGATGGTAACGAGGATGCACCTTTTTTTAAGCGACTTTGAAAAAGGAGGTTTCTCAATTCGTCTGTGTAATATGCTTTATTTGTGTTGTTCGCGGATAACTTGGTGGTTTATGAACCGTGGTTTTGTTGGTATTTTTTTTTAAAGAGGATATTTCAAAGGTGGTTCCACGATAAGGGTTTGTTGATGGCAGATAAGACAAAGGTACAGGTACAGGTTGAAGTCGGGTTCTTTTTCTGTAAATTTATTTGTTCTTGTGTTCAAAATCTGTAACACTAAAAGTATTGACAGAAACGCTGAGTGGACAAAATGAGACCAGATTTATCGAACAAAAAATCTCAATTATGTTTGAGAAATCAAGCCTCAGTGCCATTTTGAGCGAGCCCTGTGCCGAAGTCGGTGTCGATATTTTAAAACGCTATGGTGATAATTGTAGTATGAGCTTTTATATTGTGACTTACGCTCGCCCTAGTGTGTCTTATCGAATCACTCTAAAGAAAACCGCATTTAAAATCCGTTCCATAGTTGATCTAAACCTTTATTTTATACTACGCACCTCTAAAATGTCTAATGAAATTACATTCATTTATGAAATCTTATTATGATAGACTATTTTCATAGACGACCGAAAAAATTTTTTATAAGAAGGTTCGGTAGACGAACTAGAATACTGTCATATTTTTTTAACTAATATCATGTCTTTGTATGTCATACCAACAACCGTAAATAAATACACCCTTCTGCTTGGTATGGTCCAGTGTCCTAAATATTGGTATATTTTGACAAGAAGTCTAGCGTTCAATTAAGCTCGTGAAACATGATTCGTTATTTATTTTTATTCGTCAACCCATTCGTAAGTTACATTCTGCTTGTCGACGCGACGACACATCAATTTTTGTCTTAATTCCATCACGAAATTGTTAAGAATTTATGTTGAAAAAAAAAAAGAAAAGACCACCGAAATGTCTCCGAACGAAGCATATGGAGGCTGAAAAAAAAACACTGGGAAGCGCGACACGTGCGCTATATCACGTGTACTTGTATATTATTAGTGAGCTAAACGAGCGCCTGTATATTGATTCGACCTACAAACCTATGCGGGGTGATACTAAATTAATAGTTCAATAAGGAATCGATATTATAGTCCACTCGACGCGCACTCCGTCGTCATATACATATGTACGTATCGACACTTCTTCGTGATGTTATAGGTTCGTTGATGTGAAATTGTATATAATTTTTAGTTATTTACACACAAACCTACATACACTTGCGTCAGAGGACAGTGGACAGAACTTTTTAGACAGAAGTTTTAGCAAGCTGAAGTGGCAGTGGGCCGGCCATATTAGCCGTAGAACCGATGACCGTTGGGGCAAACGAGTTCTCGAGTGGAGACCGCGTCCCGGCAAACGGAGTGTAGAACGCTCTCAGGCAAGTTGGACTGATGATATACGCAAGATGGCTGGCAGAAGCTGGATGCGTGAAGCCGAAAACAGATCACAGTGGCGTGCAATTGGAGAAGCCTATGTCCAGCAGTGGACA
>SJJU01008059.1:0-13411 GCA_012932125.1 Conopomorpha cramerella
ATATAAAATGACACATAGAAGTTATTTGGAAAACTGTTGGAGAAAATGCTTCTTGAGAAGATTTTTTTTGACAGTAGTCACGGCAAAGGATTAGACATGAAGCCGGATACCTGGTTTAAACTTTTAACATTTTATGTCCAGCTCTCACGCGCCAAAAGATACCTATCGGATAGTAGTTAACAATAGCCAAAGGGTACAAACGCTGGAATTTGAATATTGCATACAATCGGTAGGAACCTGACCAGTATTGGATGCACGCGACATAAAAAAGTATATGCATCAAACTCTTTGAAAGTCAAAAACGTGTTATCCGTTTTTTCGTTAGTCTTCTGTTTTTTTTTTTATTTAAAAAAGATGAGACCGCCAGATTTTATGTTACAGATAGGCTTTGTTTTATTAACCATATCAGTTATTATATGGTATTTGTCAAATATATAAACTCACATCCAAGCAAGCAAGACTCCGCAATGGACGTTGAAATTTCACTGTAATTACTGATATTATCTCTGGCAGATGAGACCGCATATTGAGGTGCTGGTTCAAAAACTACCTCGACTGTAAGTGGTACTGTCTAGTGTCACCACTAATGCTTTGAAAGATTAATGCCTGTCCGCCCCTATTGGACATATCTGCTTATCTTTTTTCCATAGTTTCCTTTAGGTAGTTAATTTTAATGTTATTATCATAAATGGTCTAAATAATGCCTTATTTACAACAATACTGTTTCAAAAGGTGGCAGTGCTCCGAAACGAAAAAAAAATCCGTCTACCCAAACAAAATCACTTAGCATAATATTATGATTTTTGTATAAAGATGTGGAATTGTTACTTAATATTTTTACTGGGTATATCAAAGACGCATGCATTGTACGGTAGCCCTCTATAGCTATATACATGTATAACCTATTACTCATACTGTGTATCTTATATCATAGATTTAAGGTGTGCTTATTCAATAAACAAGGCAGTCTAAATCCATCGCTCGTCGTATCATTTACTTACTCTATACACACATCAAAAGACAAGCTCGAGTTTACCTTGGTTACTTTACTCTATATACCGACACAGTTGCATACGCCGTCACGAGTGACTGTTTTTTTTTCGTTCTGGAGCACTGAAACCTGCTGAAATGGACTGGTAGGGTTTACAAAAACGGAGTATGTATTTCCAATTCGCTCTGAGCCGTCAAGATGGTCGGCATTTCCTTTTGTCTGATGTTGATACGCGTTGTGTATCGGTCAACACGTTTCACTCATTTAGATAAATGATAAGAGATTATTTTGTCGCGTTACGACTTTGTGACTTAGGGTAACTATAAATAGAGCCCTTTTTTGCAAAACACGCTTTGAGATACTGGTTCAAGGTACAATTGGATATGTGATCGTTTTGGTACCAGAACAACACTGTTTCGACACATATAGAGACGAGTGTCTGAAGTAAGTAGGTACTTGAGTTTGCTTACGCGTTTTACCACACGTCTAGGGCTATCCCTCTCACACGGCGAGATCAATATTACTATAAGACTTCATGGTACGGAGCCTTGAGACCAAGTCTACACTGTCGTAGTTGAATCGCTCTGACATCGCAGCGACAAATAATGTGCCCTACTGCAGCACGTCAAGAAAGACACGACATAGAACAAATACGCGCTATGATTGGCTGCTATGTCACCCATCGTGCGACTTAGCTTGTTTCAACCAATCGCAGTGCCTGATATGTCTTGTCATGTCTTCTTGGAGCGCTTCGCTAAGGAGGCTGGGTTTCATTTCTCCGTGTTCCTTGATAGGGAAACTAAAACCAAGTAGATTCATACTATAGCTAAAATGACAACCCAGTCCCACCACATGGTCAAGTATCAGTCTTTCGGTAAATTTAGTTCTGTGTTAAACAAAAGTCAACCTTTATATGTACATAAGAAGGGCCGTTTTGATTTTGAAACTATTATGACTGGGGCTAAAATGATTAGTAACTTTAACACCACCAAATAGAGAATATTTTATAATAACCACCGGATAAAATAGCCGATCTACTGAGACTAGACCCTAGAAGATGAAGACGAGACAGGCCTTGCTCCAGAAACCGTAGAAAAAACACAAAAAAGGGAGACAATTAGAAAGATTGTTAATGTAATAACGACAACAGTCGTAATTACAACTGCAATAATTAATTCAGATTTTCAGATGATAGGTATGGTTCATAGTACCTCCAAGAATATGATAATGTTTCATGACAGTAATTTAAAACCGGGTATTATACGTTACGGATAACGGAACGATATTATATGATATGATATTATTGGTTCTAGGCATAGGCAGTTACCGCGGGAAAGCGTTATAAACAAACTTAAATCCACACGGATTGATTGGTATTCAGTAGGATTTTACTGCAAAAAACCTAAACTGTGAAGAAATCAATCATCGGTAAGACCAGAAAGTACTAACTGCAATAACAGAAATAACGTCCAGAATACTTACAGAGATTACAACCAAAGCGTTGCCGACAGCTCCGATGACTACCAGGATGCCATAGAAGGTGAGGAGTAGTGCCCTTGTTGGGTCGTCCACCTTCCTATTGGTGGAAAACTTCTCCAGCAGAATGTTCGGATTTTCAATTCCACGTGACGCTTCTATCACCCAACGGGCTGACGCGTTCAGCGTCAGATTCATGTTGCTTTCTTGCCTCTGGAACAATAAAAACAATTTTTCAGTCTGTGTTTTCTGTTCAGTATTCCTAGTCTAGTTTGTCCGCAAGTCACGGGTTATCAGATAGACCAAATAGGCAAGTGCGTTCCATCTTAAATAGACCACATCGCTGGCAAAACAAAAAAAAATACGCAGCCGTATGAACGTTCTAGTTTTTAATATGGTTGTGAAGTGTTTTTAAATCATAAAGCACATCAAAGACTTTGAGATATTAATTCTAATAGTGTCCTATTTTTACAGAAGTAGTGCATGTGCTGTTTAGAGTGTAACCTCACTTTAAGATGCTTCTTTTGTGTCCGTATTCTGAAACAATATCAGTTTTCAAGTGTTGTTTGAGCATATTTTGTCCCTTTTACATCAACATGACTAAAACAAGACAAACGTTACTTGAACTGAAATATATGCTTGAAAAGTGTTAGAACCGTATTCTGAACTTGGAATATTGAAGCGGCTCTAGGGTTAGGTTTCTGTTTCAAAATATTACACGAGACTTAGTATTGTAAGTATACACTTCACGCCTTTTAATACCAAAGCGGGGTAGGCAGAGGCACTTGCTTAATAAGCAAATGCCCACGGTTCACCAGTATTGTAAGTACTTGATAAAAAATCATTTTCATAGATACATTTGTACTACGTCACGACTTTTTTGTACCGACTCCGGTATATCAGCTAGCACACACGAACCACCATCAAATACTAACACAGATGTTCAAATATTTCTTTCAAATCATAATAAACAAAGCGTTGAACCAATTTGAACAACGTTTGCCGCTCCAATATGTATTGGACCGTAAGAATTTCGGGGTAATTCAATTAAATGTGTTGCTCCTTCGAACACCACACGACCAGTTTCAAGAGACACAAGAACAAGAAGAAATTCAACTGGTGGTATGTTCTCTTAAATTTGGACTGATTAAACGTTGACGAGCTTCTAAATGTAACGTTGGGGAACTATTTTCTGAGTGTGGTTTATTGGAATGTGTGGTTACTGGTCTCGCTGAGAGAATTGTAATTTACAGAAAACTGTAAGCAAAAGCTTTTCTGCGAACTTGATTCGAACATCAATTTATACTAGAATAAAATGTCTATATCTAGAATAAAATGTCTATGAATAAGTGTGAGCTTAAGTTTCAGCAGAAGATGTCAGTGGACTGATATGAAAATGATGATGAATTGTTCTCCCTAGAATCTATGGACCACTTGGCCGAAGAATACTTTAAAAAAATAAAAGGTTTTCAATTAGATTGTCTTTATGTTTATATATAATCCCAGAACCTCAGAACTTTCGACTAGGTGAACCGTTTTACAGGATTCTTTTTCTTTCGTTTTCCGTTTCAATATAATGAATGAATGGACACTTTATTGTATACTAAGGTATTACATATAAGGACACTAATGACAATGGTAAGGTTACAAAATGCGACCTTATCGCTGAAAGCGATTTCTTCCAGGTTACCTGTTTCGTTGACATTAAAGATACATGGAAATAAAATAGTTACAGTTCTGATAATCTCAACAATTCATCCAAGAACTATATTATAATAACCTTTAAAACTTACAGTATTTTTTGTTTAAGTGATTGTGTAGTGGTTTATAACAGGATTTGAACAGTGGTAGGTAATTAAACAAATAATAAATATAAATATTTTACAACAACACACACATTGCCTTCATCTCATTGTAAGTAGCTAAAGCACTTGTGTTATGGAATTCAGACTTAATTAAATTATACTTAATACTAATAACTAATATTATAAATTGAAAAGTCAGTTTGTTTGTTCCGCTTTCACGCCGTAACTACTAAAATTGCTTTGAAAATTTTCAGACGTATAATTAGAAGTCCGGTTTAAATAATAGGGTAATTTTTATCCCGAAAAAAAAAGATATTCCCGAGGGAAAACAAAAATATTCTTTTATATCGCAATATAACCGAATTCCACGCGGGCAAAGACGCGGGCACTAGTACTTATATAAATAAAACACTCAGACACATCCAAAATGTACTTAAAAGCTCATCACCTAAGTACCTGTCAGTGGTGGGAATCGAACCCACGACCTTAAGGAATAGAGGCAGACGTGCCGACCACTACACCAACGGGCCTGTTTTTGACTTTCATCAAGCTTTGTTACTGTATATCTGTATGTATTAGCACTTATAACGATGAAATAAACTTATTTGATTCCATTAACAATTTGTATTTTCTTTCTATCTCAGGGAATATTGTTAGTTAATTAAAAAGTTCCACCAAGTTTTTGCTATTTCCATTCAAAGATAACAGATCAATTTGTACCAAAATAAAATATCTACGTATGAGAGTCTTCTCTGGAGCTCATAAACCACTTGACCGTGCTTGATTTATTGAGATTATTTGCAAAGGTGTTTTATATCTCCAAGAGTATTAGAACAGTAGTTAATCAAGAATTTGGCAGTATTTATTTCAAGAACAGCAGCTCTGTTTGTACTAAAATAAACTAATTTATGATCCCGATCTCCTAAGAGGTTATGAAACACGTGACAGCACTTGATTTATTGAGATTTTTATGTAAATGTGTTTTATATCCATTAGTAGGTGGTATCTCGGTAGGTGATTTATCAAATTTTTGGCAAGACCAAAATAAAATACAATCTCTCTTACCTAATTTTGTTAGTGTACGTTATAACATTGTTTACTAATGGACGCTCCGCGATTTCATTCGCGCAGTAACAGTATTCATTTCTTTAATGAAACGCGCACAGACTTCATAACTCAATATTGTTCACCGAGTATATAGGCGCGAAGGTAAGCTCGAGCTTGCCTTTGATTATATTCGCGCCTATATACCCGGTGAACAATATTGAGTATTAATTTCTATTCGAAAGTACTACCACCAAGTTTTAGAACCAGAACTCTAGAATTCACATATTCACTTCTACCCCTCTTTTTACCTCCTAAGGATATGAAATTGAAGAACCCCTGTGTAAAATTTGATTGATTGATTGATAAACATTTTATTCACATCACATGAAACACGTTTTCTACGTCCCAAGAAAAAAATAAAAAGATATAAACAATAAAATAAAAATAATACACTATAGGTGGTTGATTTTTTAAGTAAAAAACCTAAACTAAATAGCTACTCGTGTGCCGTGCTTCACGTGAAGAAAATGGGATTCGACTCAGCATTATGTCACAGTTACCTGCGGTATTCTGTCGACACCCGATAGATGACAGAGAGCGCAACCGTCACTTTCATAATCAATTTAAAACATTAAATAAAAATTAAATACCCAACAATAATTACTTAAATATATAGGTATAATATATACCTATGTAAGTAGCTGTATGTACCTAGTGGATATGTGAGTATTGTTTTGAATGAACATGCAAATATGTAATGGTGTGTAGGTAATGTGCTAGTGAATTTCAGCTATCTAGGGACAAGGGTTTGGGCTGGGCGTTGATGAGTGTGTGATGAATGAATCAGTCAGGAATTTGAGGGTTTACCGGCAATGTAAGCTGATAATCTCTAGTGGGGAACTGAATTATGAAAAGTAATTAATTAATTATAATTATATTTTTGGGACAGGATTAGACCCAGTCGAGGGTGCACCCAGGATGGTAGTATTAAGTTATTACAGAAAATTATTTCAGTTAATAATAGAAAGGCCTCGTACATATATACAATTTATTCAGACTTAATTCAGTCCCTGTTCCTCCTTTCTAGTTTTTGAGTGAAACTAGACAAAAACGGAACAAGGCAATTAAACAGTAAGGCACGCTAGTAAAATTGGACTTAGCTCGGACTAGGCAAAATGGAACACTAATCTGTTTGATTCACTAGTCTCTTTGACGTTCTTAGGCAATGGAATGACTTGCCGGAGTCTGTGTTTCCTGCTCAGTACAGTCTGAAGGTTTTCAAGTCGCGGGTGAATAGGTACCTAATTAACAAGTGTGCTCCATCGTAGACCACATCGCTGCTTAACATCAGACAGGACGGTGGTCAAACGCATGTACATAGTGATAAAAAAAGACGACTGGTGCATTGCATTGATTTGCCGCATGTTGTGGGGTGGTGAGCATTGAATGAAGAAACGTTGTGTGTATATAATATGGCCCTTGTAAAAGTGCACTTATTATTATTGAAAATGGTGAAACTTAACCACAATTCATCAAAATTATTCATATGACATTGGGCTGATGATGATGAATACTGCGATCATTTGGTGGGAAATGCCAATAATCGCCACGCTTGGCAGGCGGGTTGGCGATCGCAGTGGTGATGTGGTTTGTCTCACAGAGAGCGCTGCTGCCCGTCCTCTGGAGTTCCCTCGGTCGCCTCTTACGACACCGATGACGGGAAAAGTTGGGCTGGGGTGGTAACAGTGTTTTCTTTTCGCCATCGCCACACGGCTACAAATGATTGATAAAAAAATAGTAATTTTCACAGAAATTACGGGTTTTTTTTACATAATATGACTAGCATCTTAGCCGTGTGGTGACGGCGAATAGAATACATGTGTCACCACCACCCCAGTCCAACTTTTCCCGCTATGGGGGTCGTAAGAGACAACCGAGGGAACTGTCCAGAGGACGGGCAGCAGCGCTCTTTGTGAGTTAAACCACAACACCACTGCGATCGCCAACCCGCCTGCCAAGCGTGCCGATTATTGGCATTTCATCCCAAATGACGGAAATCATTGGGGGAGGCCCTCGTCCAGCAGTGGACGTTATGTGCCTGATGATGATGACTAGCAATAGGGCTTTTGGTTTTACCTACACCGGCTGGGTACCTATACCAAGTCTTATTGTTTTTATTTTTATGCAATAGGCTGTATAAATAAAAATACATAGTTTTTTTCATCGTAAATTAGAACGACCGGCCAAAGGAAAAAGTTATAAACCGAAATAATAAAAAAATAAAATTCGCTAAATTGTGGTCCATGTCCAGTTTTACCGTGTTCAATATGTGCAATTTTATAAGGGCCACACCGTATAACAGTATAGAAGTATATACCGAGTAAGGAATATCTAATATATAAAATGTCCATGTCACAATGTTAATTACCGTACTCCTCCGAAACGGCTTTGCCGATTTTTACCAAATTTTATATTCAGTAGGTCTGAGAATCGGCTACTATCTATTTTGTATGCGTATACCAGTTGTATTTCTCCCAATTCACAGGGTACAAAGGAATCTTATTATGGCAAAACAAATGTTTGCCGGGACAGCTAGTGTTATGTAAAATTTGCGGTTCGAAGGAAGATTTAGTGACCAAGATTGGAAAATGGTACGCTTCGGTTTGCGCATATGGGGATGGCGGATGCAATTAACAAGAGATTTATGGGGTCGGGTGAGTGACATACAGATCTAGAGTAGTATAGCACAAGGCTTGGTGAATGTCATTTATAGTTTTTGTTTTTGTGGCGTGAAAAATATAACTCGAAACGGAGATCACGTATGAGATGAGAGTATGGATGAAGCGAAAGGGATGTGTCAAAACAGTGACAGGTGTAGTTCTGAAAGCTATGCCTAACCCTCTGAGAGACAGGCGTGAAATGAAAATGAAAATGAAAATTGCCACTGATTGCTTAATGCTTAATAAACTGGAGCGTATCGAGCCAGGGCCAATATATTTAAGGATCTGGTTAGCAGTCGAGGGAACTTTGAACGCTTGCGTGAGTTTGCTAATCGCTGGCATACAGCTCGAAGAACATATGAAACCTGTTAACGACTGAAGACGCGACGAGGACCCGACGCGAAGTCTCCGAAATGTGGTCGTCATGCCCCAGAAGAGGGAGAGTTGGCAACAAAACAGGTATGGACAAAGATAATTTGTATGGAGTCAAGAAAACGTGTTCGTTGAAAAGAGGCAAAAGCAAGTAGACGCGCACGTCTCCAGAGAATGACCCGTACGCCGAGAGGCAGGTAGGGCTTGGGTGGTGCTGGGATTATCCCTGATTTAAAATTGACACTGATTGAAGGAGACCTTATCGCTGACAGCGCTTTCTTCTGAGGGATTATATTTCTGGCATCCTAGCGGCAAACGATATACGTTGCTGATTTCGTTACTTTCAGTTCATTGCTTAAACGAGCGATGTACCTCCTTTGCCGAATGAATGTGAGAATGTGATTAAATCCTGCAATTTTCGTCCGGACATTTGCGTTGAGATTAAATACCGCGTGTAAAAGGACCCCGAGCAATGGTCTTAAAAACGTTGTTGGGCTCGTCTATATGAACTACTTTTACTTTGTCGACAATGCGGAGAAATGAAAAAAAAGTATTTTTATCTCCGTACAAAATGCCATCTCCGGAGGAAAAAATTGTTTATTTTGTATGGAGAAAAAAAATCCATTTCCTCGCGTTGTCGACATAGTAAAAGTTGTTCATATTGTCGAGCCCAAGAACGTTTCTAAGGCCATTGCCCGGGTCTTTTTACACTCTGTGTAGGTATTGGGAGTCACTGTACGTTATTATGCGAAAAAGCATATGTAGTCCAGTTGGTAGGATCATAGGTTGACTTGTAACCGGGAGGTCCCGGGTTCGAGTCCGGCTACTGGACATGTACCAATGGCACTCTTTTTCAGAGCCTATGTACGCAACGCAAAGCTCGTACGGTGAAGGACAACATCGTGATGAAACCCGCACACCACAAGATGTGTGAACCCTATAACGGCGATGGGCTCACTCCCTGTCACGTTGGGTTAAATACACTCGGTGAACCGTTGGTATTTGCTTTAACAAATCAAGCCTACCCCTCTTTGGGATTAAAGGCGTGAAGTATATTTTTTTATGCGAAAAACGATGTGTATTATATTATATTTATAATTATGTGACGTTACCGGGTGCCTATTAATAATGAGCTGATCAAACGCTTGGGACCGGATATCCTCTGCGTATTGCTGTAGCGATTCAGGCTTTCGTCCCAGTAATTGCGCCGTAAGCCAAATCAAATATGAAAAAAGCGGATCTTTTCCGGATTTTCTGCATAAAAGGATGGGGTAAACAGGAAACACGTTGAGCAGAAGATAGGTACCTGGTACCAGATAAGACCCAATGCATTACTTGGTCCTCAATGTGAAGGGTTCAATCCTTTTATACATGCAAGTTTTCACGAAATTTTCCTTATAAATTGAATAGACATGTGCTCCTGGTAAAATCAACCTCGGCCCCTTGAGGACAGTACCCTATATTACATTATGTATTAGGTGATTATTTTTCATTGACATCGGAAATAATTCAGAGAACTGAATGAGCGCCTGCTCGGAACATCCAATAACCCATTTATCCAGTATTGTCCAACCTTAAGGCCCTTTTACATTAGGATAGTTGCTCGTGGCGAACGTAAAGTAAAAGTATAGTGATATCTGCACTACAATAAATTTTTTGACCAATTGTTAGGGTCACAGGTCCACCTCCGAAATTAAAAATGAGAAGTATGTATCGAAAAGTTATATTAAAGTAAAGGAATAAATAGAAAGATAAAACGAATAACCAAACACCAAGAAAAATAGAACACAACAGTGACAAATTATGTCAAATTCAAATCTATATACAAAGGGAACGTGGGTAAAGAAAATGAGGCTACAGCCAATAGGCAACTTATTGATGAAAAATGTTTCAGGAGAATAAACTGTAAAAGGAGTGTGTCTCATTATTTACGCTGAGCAGTGGCTCCATTATGGTATGGTAATGGTACTTCCATTATTGCGTTATAAAATCGCGACATACATTTTAATTCTCTTGTACAGACAACTCTTGTACTTTTAGGACATTAGGCGACCTATGTGGTCATACTGCGACGATGTACAAGAAAAATCGAGTCTCAATATTACCATTTGTAGTTTTTTATATCAATTGTTATAGTGAGACTGGTTCGAACTAAAAACATGGAATCCTAGTATTATCAGGCTCGTCTGGTGATCAAGCAACATAGAGTCTTTACTCTCCTCGTGTAAATCGGGCTTTTATGCAAAATATTCCCTTCTGAATATTATTGGAGCCTACAAATCTGTTCTACTTTAGATTCCTCACGCAATGTAAGCTCAAGGATTTCTTCAATAGAATTGGGACGTTCTAAGTGTCATAATATAGGTTCCTATTCTATTAAAATTGTTTTGTCGAAATATATTAAGTCCTTTTAGCCATGAAAGCTTAGCAAGGAAACTTACATTCAGATTATATAATTTTGGTATGATAATACCAACCAAACCAAGATATCTGTGGTGAAGATAAGTGTCCAAGTAGGTAAGTAGTTTATTAAATTAGATACAACAAAGCATAAAAAAAAAATATTTGGACAATGCCATTTATTTATCAAAAGAAATAAACTCGCCTAATTCCATCGGTAACAAGTACAAAAATAGATGTCAAAACAAAGGAATGCTCTGAAGTATGTATAAAACGACTCTGGGCAAACCATCTTCACCTCGTAAAATATACTAACTCGTTTGCAGCAGAGTACAAAACTGTATGAAAGGGAACTGTCAAATTGGTTGGTGAATTAAAAATATGAATATAGGTAGTTATATGGATTTATCTACTCTATTATTATCATCATTTCCCTGCCCTTATCCCACACTATGTGGCGCAACACGTTTCCTTTCGCCATTCATCTCTGTCATTCGTCATCTCTCCAGTTACACCTTTCACGCACATGTAATTTTTCACACAGTCCATCCATACCTTCTTTGGTCTCCCTCTTCCCTTGTATCCTTCCACATCCATACTTATCACTTTCCTAATTCCATGGTTTTCATCCCACCTCATGACGTGCCTATACCATCTTAATATGTTACTCATAATATGTCGTCTTCGTCTTTAATTAAGACGTGATTATATTGTATAATGTTGTTTTATAATGTTTGAGAGCTTCTATGGTCCAGTTGGTCGGATACTTGACTTGCAACCGGAACGCCGCCGGTCGAGTCCGGCTACTGGACGTGTACCAATGGGACCTACCTTTTTCAACGCAAAGCTTGTACTATGATGGACAACAATGATGTTATCCGCATACCACAAGGTGTGTGAACTCTATAACGGCGATGGGCTCACCTCCTGTCACGTTTTGGGTTAAATACTCTTGGTGAATCGTGGGCATATGCTTTGCAAGTGCCGTTACCTACCCCGCTTTGGGATTAAAAGGCGTGAAGTGTATTTTTTGTATAAAAACAATAGAACGTTTTTCGAAACTTGATACTTGTTTGTGTTTGAAAACAATCGGAAGGAAGGTTTGCAATAGAGAAATTACTCGGTTACTTTCCACGAAGTGCTTTTTAATTGATATCTCAGTATATGGTTACAATAATATTAGTTCTTAACATGTATAAACAAGTATATAAAAACGAAATGCTTGTGTTGCTAGTCTGTATTTATAATAAATAATAATAAATATTGTACAACAACACACACATTGCCTTCATTCCATGTTAAGTAGCTAAAGCACTTTTGTTATGGAAATCAGACAACGAGATATATTTGCTTATATATTTTTTTTTCATTTAAGTATATACTTAAGTATATAATATAAATAAAACACCTAGACACATCCAACAAGTGCTTAAAAGTTCATCACCTAAGCACCTGTCAGCGGTGGGAATCGAACCCACGACCCTACGGAGCAGAGGCAGACATGCTGACCACTACACCAACGGGCCCGTCAATTTATGTGCAGCCACAAAAGAACGAGACGAACGATCATAGAATAAAGTCTCAGACCAAAAACAATTAGAATTGTAATCCAAATCTACAGACGTACGAGGGGAGGTCCAAAAGTTCGCGGAATGAAGGGGAAGGGAGGGGAGTAGGTCAAATTTCGCGATTGCAGGCTAATGAGCATATAATTAGGAGTATATATACCAAATTTCTACCCTCTGTAATGATTCATTACTGAGCTATCGTCCAGAGAAGAAATAATTCCGGAAGTGATCTGCAACTATGGAGCAAATTGAGCATCGGGCTGTCATCAAGTTTCTCACTAAACAGGGAAAAAGCCCGAAAATCATAATGGGATAAATGGAAACTGTTTATGGGGAACAATGTCCGTCCAAAACCATGGTTTACAAGTGGAATGGACTTTTCAAAAATGGAAGATAGTCAATCGAAGATGACCCGCGCTCCGGGCGCCCTGTAGAGGCCATCTCGTTGGATATTGTTGAAAAAATTGAAAAACTTGTTTTGGAGGATAACAGATTGAAAAGAAACAATTATCTGCATTAACTGGAGTATCTAAAAAAAACATTTTGAGAATATTGCATGATCATCTTGGCATGACAAAAGTGAGTGCAAGAAGGGTACCGCGAATGCTCACGCCTCTTCAAAGAAAGCAGCGAGTCGACGCGTCAAAGCATTTTTTGGAGATCTGTGGCGACGAACCGGCTGAAGTTTTGGAGCAGATTGTTACTGAAGATGAAACTTGGGTTCATCATTATGAACCTGAGTCCAAACAAGAGTCAATGCAGTGGCATAAAAAGGGTACACCACCTCCTAAGAAGTTGAAGGTGTCAGAATCAGTCGGAAAGATGATGGCTACGGTTTTCTGGGATACGGAAGGAATTTTGTTAATCGACTACAAAGCAAAAGGTGTCAACATTACGGGAGAATACTACGCTTCACTCCTGCAACAGCTAAATGAGGCTATCAAAGAAAAAAGAAGAGGAAAATGGTCGCGAAGTGTCCTGCTCCTCCATGACAATGCCCCGGTTCACAAGAGCCATACGGCGATGGCTGCC
>SJJU01008061.1:0-30243 GCA_012932125.1 Conopomorpha cramerella
CAGAGCCTATGTACGCAACGCAACGCTCGTACGGTGAAGGGCAACATCGTGGTGAAACCCGCACACCACAAGGTGTGTGAACCCTATAACGGCGATGGGCTCACCCCCTGTCACGTTGGGTTAAATACGCGCGCGTCAACCGTAGGAATTTGCTTTAGCAAGTGCCTCTACCTACCCCGCTTTGGGATTAAAAGGCGTGAAGTGTATTTATTTTATATTTATTTATTGATAAAATATGTAGATGAAGTGACAGGTATGTCGAGACCACCGTACCAAATAGAACTGTGTAATTTCTGCGTAGTCTCGTGGAAGGACGGCGGGCGTGTGTTCTGAGAGTGAACATATTATACTGGTAATTAATGAATGAATATACTCTTTATTGCACACTGTACATTACGAATGTAAAAAAATACAATGGAAAAATTGCAAAAGGCGACTTTATCGCTCATAGCGATTTCTTCCAGGTAACCTAATTTAAAGATTACAGGAGCTTAACAGATAGAGTAATGGGGCTGGCAAGTGTTGCTATCTGATCGATAACGTTAATAATATTCTAAAATACTGGTAATGTCCCCAGAAGGAGAAGTGCAAGAGGTGACGGAGGAGCAGGTGTATGCCGGAGTCACTCTCGACAAGAGGCTCAAGTTCGTCATTAGGTTGGTTGCTCATTATTTTCGTTGTTTGATAATTAATCTTATTGGGTAAGTAACGGCGTGTGGTCACCACCCCAGCCCAACTATTCCCGTCATGGGGGTCGTAAGAGACGACCGAGGGAGCTCTCCAGAGAACGGGCAGCAGCGCTCTCTGTGAGTTAAACCACAACACCACTGCGATCACAACCCTGCCAAGCGTGGCGATTACTGGCATTTCACCCCAAATGACGATCTCATTGGGGGAGGCCCTCGTCCAGCAGTGGACGTTATGTAGCTGATGATGAAGTAATAAGAACGAATCATGACACTGTTTGAACGAAGTAAAAGCGCAAAAAGCAATGCTGTAGACAAAATAAGTTTGCGTGCCTCTGCCTTTGCGTGAGTTTCAGTACAGCTAGTATAATAGCTAGCATAGTGGCTTATGGTTACAAAGGTAAACTCGAGCTTGTCTTTGATTATACTCGCGCCTATACACCTGGTGAACAATATTGAGCATTGTTATGTCATTTAAGAAACATATGCACATATGCAATATCCTATTTAAGATCATGAAGATGATTATTTTTTATTTCCCAACGTTGTCGCCACAGTAAAACATGTTCATTTTGATGAGCCTAATAAAAAGGGCTATACCTTTTTATATGACCATTGATCGGGGTCCATTTACACGCATCATACTCATC
Organism: Conopomorpha cramerella; assembly: GCA_012932125.1. NCBI lineage: Eukaryota > Metazoa > Arthropoda > Insecta > Lepidoptera > Gracillariidae > Conopomorpha > Conopomorpha cramerella. The sequence continues at coordinate 1,337 of SJJU01008061.1, forward strand.
AGCCCATGCTTGTCCACTGCTGGCCATAGGTCACATGATGACTAGTTTTTCGTTTTTCACGTAGGGTTTCTTAGAGAAAGGTGTTTGATATCGTGGACTGATCATATTTATGTGTAGTACTTAAATGTAAGCCCTGACTATTTGAAAATATGCCCGTTTCTTCCCGGTTCTTCTGGCCAGTAAAAGAAATTAATTCGAACAGGGGACGTTTATTTTTATTTTCAAAATCATACATGACGTTCATCAAGCTTTGTGTTATACTACTGCATATTTGTATGTAATAGCACTTATAACGATGAATAAATAAATTTCTCATTTTTATTACTTTTTCTTTCATTGTCAGAATGTATCTTTACTGTAAAAAACTATAAAGGAAGAGCGGGGTCTCACTGGCACAGGTTATTATAACTTACAAGTGAGTCCCCAACCACATGCATGTTACCGAACTGTCAAACAGTAAATTTTTTTTTTTCATATTCGTGACACATCAGGTACACGGTATGCGAGGAGATGGAAGGTGAGGAGGTCCTGATGCTGCCGGGATACATTCTCATGGCTCACGCGGACACCGTGCCGGGACCCCTGCCGCCCAACAAGGAGAACTGTGAGGTACGTGTGTGTGTCCCCCCCCGTGTCCCGCAGCGACACACACCTTACACGCACAAACACACTGCCTACCAATGACGTGCACTGGCTTTTACAACAAGGTAGCCAGTAATCCCCACGAATTGACACATATGTATAGGTAACTTGTCTACGAAATACAGGTGCCTACATATGTAGGCGGTGCCGAATAGATATCTATTCACCTACAAAACATAGGTCCTTCGTTAGCCTACGTCGTGAGTACAACAAGATCTAGCAATAACTCTATTATTAGGTCGGGAAGCCAAAATACTAAGGTAGGCAGCAGCGGCGTGCACACCATATAGACAAAAAGACACTACCTATATTTCGTAAAGACAAGTTAACTATGCATAAGGTGTCAATCCTTGGAGATTACTGCCGCCTACCTTGTCGTAAAAGCCAGTACACGTCACTGGTATCCCGTATGTGTGTTCCTCCGACAGGCAACTATATTGTACTAGTGGACGCCCCGCAGTTTCATTTGCGCAGTGTCAGTATTCATCACCAAGTTTTAGAACCATAATAGTAAATTTAACGTTTTTCAAATATAAACTTCTAGCCGTTGTCGCAAAGTTAAGCCTATCTGTCTTCCGTCGGGTGTATTTTGGAGATTCAATTTTCATAATTGAATAGTCCCTTTGCGCTTTTACCACCGGGCAGCCAGGAGAATGGCAAAACGTCATTTTTGTAAATTGGAAATTCTACCAAAAACTGTGTCGATTATTGTGGTATGATTTGAATCTTATGTTTCCTGCTCGGGAGAATGTTATAACACTTCATAACACCAAATAAGATGGTAGTCAAACATTTGCCTATGTCCAGAAAAAAAAAATACATTGACATTTTCATGTGTCAAATGGCGCATTATAGAAAAGCACATACGTACATACACGCGCGTAATCGCCAAAAGGGGGAAAGAACCTCGGGTCACATTCAACATAATAAGGAGTTAAGAATGCTAGTAAGGGCCCTTCGGCCACATAATAAGGTGCCAATAATGTTAACATGGGCCTTCAGTTACAAGTTGCTAGTTCATAGCATGAATAAACCTAAATTTGCAGATCCCATAGTCGGCTCTTACGACATGCCAGGAAAAAAGGCAGCTGATGCATTCTATTTGCAAATAAATAAATCCTCCTGTATTTAGAAAAATATTCACACTAATATTATAAAGGCAAAAATTTGCGAGTTGACTATGCCTAAACGGGTGAAGCGATTTTACTATATTGGGTAAAGAGTTAACAGACACCCGGGATTATCACACAAGCTATAATTTATGTTCAAATGTAAGTAAAAAAATGTGTATGTTAATATTGCTGTGCCCTACAGGCTCCACGATTGTATCTCAACTGTATTTAAAACCTTATAACACATTGTGGAAAAGCAATAAATTATTGAGTATTGCGGATAACACCGCCTGGGTACAGTTAGTTTAAAATAAATCCCTTGTACCACACAGGTGATCCTAATGGTAGGAATGCCCGGTTCGGGAAAGACCCACTGGGTGAAGCAGCGAGTCGCGGAACATCCGGACAGGAAGTACAACGTGCTCTCCACCGGAGCCCTCATTGAGAACATGATGGTACGTGTGTCTGTACATATTTGTTCTACACATCACACATACATGATTTTACACGTTACGGCGGATTTTGTGGGATGCGTGTGACTGAAGATTTGACTAAACGTATAACAGAACAGGGATATTGAACTTAATTATTCGGTTTTTTGAAGTCTAATTAGTTTGACAGTGCGATGAAAACGTATGATTTATGATGTGAATATTGGGAAAATGTCTTCAACTGTCCGAAAAATTCGCCTCCGGGTTTTCAAAGAATAAACAATGAGAATCACACGCAATCCGCGCAAAAAATCGCCATAAAAAGGATGTTTTATATCAATATACTGTTGCTAATGGGAAATTTTCTTTGACGTTTTTCTGACAGATTTTCGGGTGGAGAAGAGAACTGTCATTACTGTTAAACTTTGTTTTGGAAAGGATGACAGTAATGACAGTTCTCCACACGATAAATCTGTCAGAAAAACGTCAAAAAAAACTCCCCATTGAACGGATGAATGCGCGGATTGTTTGATTGACCTGACATTCACACATTTTACACTGCACAATTGTACTAATTAAACGTTTACTTTTCAGCGTTAACCATTTAAGTATTTATTATTGGGCACAGCAACTGATTTCAGCGAACTCATATACTAATGTCAGTCTATATTTTCAACAGGGCTAATAACAAAACATTATTGATGACGCTTTTAAGCGTCCGTCGAATTTTGACACTACCTAATGATACCTACCAGAGGCGTGCGTCGATACCGAGCTGTTACAGACGGGACAATATTACCCGACTTGTGGGAAGAGTTAGGTATACCACCGCGCCGCAACAACGTCACGGATTTATCCCTGGTATCATGACAAACTTACTAAAAAACAAAGCTAGCTTTTAAGCCGCTAACACCCCTCTAACCCTTTCGCACGCTGTGTAATTCCTAAATGGTCTGTAGGTCGACTGTAAACCTTTCCGGGCGTCGTACGAAGGCCGATGGGACGCATTCGTCTCGAAAACCGCGAAAAGCGTCCAAAAACTTTTGGAGCTCGCCGTCGGGCGCCGGCGAAATTATATACTGGACCAGGTGAGAATTGTACCAAGATAATAATATAATTAAACTATAATTTGGACACAATAATAATTGTGCTAAACGGCAGTTGTACTTCGAATCAATGGAGATTACGTAACGGGAAAACGTTTTTAATGTGACTTGGACGATTTTAAATTATTCTGTTAAATTATTTTCCTTCACGATAGAACATCATAACTACAGGTACGTCTAGTATTTTAAGAACACTGCTTCTATTATGTATATTTTTTTAGCCATGTAAGTTTATACCAACAGGATCCCATAGGTGAGTAGCAATGTAAACAAAAAGGAGCAGTGTGTGTTATACAAATAAAGCGCAATCTCGATTGGCTTGTCGTGACACTGCCATATATGTGACAATCAAAACCTATAACGTTATTTTGTCCTCCACATCATCGGTGCCATCTGTCGACGTCGTGTGCTTGCTGCGTGTTAAAATCACGCGTTGAAAACCAAAAAACATAAATATACCGAAACTGTCCTTTATCATCACACACGAAAGACGAACGTGTACCCGTCGGCACAAAAGCGCAAGCTGAAGGAATTCTACGGATTCCGTCGTGTGGCCGTGGTCATAGTGCCCGACGCTGGCACTTACGAGGAGCGGCAAAAACAACGCGAGGAAACCGAAGGCAAAGAAGTGCCCGACGGAGCAATATTGGATATGAAAGGTTGGTTGACCGCGCCTCCCGTCATTTTATTCCGCACTTTATACAAAAAAAAACACAAGAAACGTTACAAAAGCGTAGTAAGTAAATTACATGTATGTTTTAATTTTAATTCGCAGCCAACTTCCAACTACCGGAGAAATGTCCGTGGATAGATGAGGTAATATATACGGAGTTGCAAGAGGAGGAAGCTAAAGCCGCCGTGGAGGCATTCCACGCTGAGGCCAAGTCCTTGGGTGTTAACAAGGAGAAGGAGAGAAGAGAACGTTCCACCAACAGAGACGGGCCTCCGGCCAAGAGGCAGAGGTCCGACGACCGCAGGCCGGGCAGAGACGACCGGCGGCCCGGCAGAGACTTTGGACGGGACCGCGGTGAGTTGCACAATATCGCTTACATAATTATACTGACTGTAAGAGGGGCCTTGAGCGATGGTCTTAGTAAAAGTTGTCTATATTGACGAGTCCTAACAACGTTTCTAACACCATTGCTCGGGATCCTTTTACATGCAATATTTTATACTCTTGATGAACCGCGTATATAGCAAACTTTGTGATTAAAAGGCGTAAGTGGATAATTTCGAATAATTGTGTGAAAGTGTGGTTAAAATTTGTTATTTGTCTGGGTATTATATACCTAAGTATGTATTAGTTATTTGAAAATATATATAAATTCGTTCATAAGAGGCAAAGGCAGATGACCACACATATTAGAAATGTATGTTTTTTGACATGAAGCACCACTATTTTTGCAATGTTTTTGGATGCACTTGTAGAGGTCTCCAGTAGTTTATTTTGAGGGGTTTGTGGCGAATGCACCTCCGCGGCAAGTGTGAAAAAAAAATGCCTATAAATAAATAACTATGTATGGTTCGCTGAAGTTTAATGATAGGACCTTCCGTTTACATCTATCACCTCCCAGTTCTAGTTTAACATCGATGCTGTTGTAGAACTTCAGTGTTCATTAGTTACTTCCAGGCATTCGTTTCTGGCACGGCTTATCCATCACACAATTATGGTATCACCTTGGATATTACAGTGACTTGGGAGTAAAGTCCCTCTAGCTTTTATCCTCTCGTAGTTTTCCTAAACGTTGTACATGGCTAGTTTTGTCAATCTTATTAGCATTTCGATGTGGTGCCAGAACAATACAAATTTCACGAGTGTAGCTGATTGTTATAATATGTTTCAAGCCATACCTCGTTTCTCGATCTACTGATCAATTTCACTGGTACCGCCATCTAACCAAAGGGTCAAAACTTGTACTGTGAGTATTTTATTTAGTACGGCTCATTCTGTCTATCTCGGTGTGAGATGGTTCATAAACCAACCATGATTTATGTTAAGGGTTGGACACTAATAGATAGTCATATGAATTACTTTGATGTAATTTTTTGATTGTATGTGAAATGTATGACTTTATGTTTGTGTGTGTATGTGTATGTAGATGCTTGTGCCGCGCCGTCTAAGATGAAAGTAAGAAAGGCGCGCCTTTTCAATGTAGTCCACTTGTAAACTTGGTTAATGTATGTGTGTGTGTTTGTCAGGAGAGGACCGCTGGGGAGGAGGCGGGTACCGCTGGGGTGGTGGCGGCGGCGGGGGCGGGCGGGACGCGGGGCCGGGTCGCTGGGGACCGCCGCGCAACGACCGGTGGGGGAACCACAGGTAACTACTCTCACATGCACGTCTCTTGTACACACTAATCAAAGTCGACAATGCTTTTGTACCGTACGGTGTTATCACTAATATTGCAAAGGCGAAAATTAGTGAGTATGTATGTTACTTCTTCCCGTCTGGAAAGATTTTAACAAAATTTGGTGATATTCTGGATTACTTATAGGCTATAATTTGACTCAAAATTCTGAAAAAATAATCAGGTAACATCGCCACCCAAGTCTAGTATCAATCAATACATAATTAGTATAAAACAAAGTCGCAAGCTCCAGTGTCCCAAGTATGCTTATAAATTTAACACTATGCGTCCGACTTTGATGAGGTTTTCTTTAGTGGATACTTATTCTTGAGGAAGGTTTTTATATATATATACATGGATATTATATCAGAAAAACACTGTTCTGTGTATAGGAGCTAATATTATAATAACAATTTAATAAACATCAACAATAACAGCCTATGCTAGTCCACTGCTGGAAATATGTCTCTTCAATTGCACGCTACTGTGATTAATCTTTCGTATTTCATCAATCCATCTTGCCAGAGGGTGACCCACACCCCAATGTTATGTATATATTTAAAAATGTAGTGTACAACTTACAATAGTAATACATATTTAATTCTCCCTGACTCATGTCTGATCTTAACTAAATTCCAATGTCAAAATGACAGTGACAGGATATGACACCATCGCTACTTAGTATCTACACACGCTATAGGTACGCAGTTCCACTAAACTGTATGTGAGATCGTTGTCTAATTGCGTACTTAGAAATGAAATCCGTTGGCCCACGCCGGGATTCGACCCAGCGACTACCACGACGGTAAAAAGTCAACTTCGACCGACTCCTACACGGTAAAACTTGGTTGTATTAAATCTTTGTCTTATCTAGAGCCTACCGTATTAAAATACCTTCCCCACTTAAGTATATACTTCAGTAGAAATGGGATGTATTTAGTGAACTTAGTAGTCGTTTTGTAAGTATTACTTTAGCTTTCTAGAGATCTTCTTCATAACATGAAACTTGTTACTTTTAAAGTATTTTGTTCAGCAAGGTGCCTACCTTGCTTAGTTAGTTACTTGCTAAGTTAGCGTGCCTACCTCGCTTTGGGATTATTATCATGAGACGGGAAGTGTATATTTTGATGTACGATCATAAAAATACTGTAATAGGAAAGCAGGTGTTATTGTGTGTATATTGCAGGATTACTTTATTTCTTCTTCGTTTTGGAACCGGGCTATATCGACAGGACTACTTGAGTGGGCCTGAACATACCCCATTGTTCTGTATTTATTTACAGTATAACTTTTTATAGTGTTCACTTTTTTTAAACACCCAACTTATACTACGTACTATTACTACTACAATGTATGTACAGAGCTGCTGACGATATCGGTTATTGGCCATATTAATCACAATATATCCATATAAACTGTGAAAGGCATTAAAATGTATCGAGTGTGGAGGAATTGTACTCAATTTAAACAATGTGTACAAACTGTTCAGGTTACTGTTATCCCAAATGCAAAACACTTATGAGAATATTGATAACCCGGTCGCAATAACATAATACATTCATTTTAAACTCTATTTTCTGTTAAATAGATAGTATACACGGTTTTCGGTTTTTTTTTAGAGATCGGTTAGGTCCCTGTCGCAAATGGTCCCATACTCGGAATAATAATAATGGTTCCGCTGTATCCCGTTTGCAAAGTAGGTCGTGTACGTACAAATAGTATGGTTCCTCTGAATTTAAATGTCACACATAGCCGACCGTACTGAGAGCAGGTGGGACAATTTTATCAACAAAACCGGCCGAATACGGCTAAAGTGTTAATTCACTAACAATAATCGCAGAGGTCCCGATTTCAACCGCGGTGGTCCCCCGGACTTCAACCGCGGTGGCCCTCCGGATTTCAACCGTGGTGGTAATGACTTCAACCGCGGCGGTAACGACTTCAACCGCGGCGGGTTCGGTCGCAACGACCGCGGCGGCGGCGGCGGTGGCGGCGGCGGTAGGGGAGACCGCCCCAACAACGACCGCTTCAACCGCGGCGGTGGGCACGACAGGGGGAATAGGGGTGGCGGCGGCGGTGGTAATAACGGTAAGATTTACTTATTTTTGTAAAGACTAAAAATACTGCAAACAGCCAGGATGTGGAATGACTTCCCAGAGTCTGTGTTTCCTGCTCAGTATAGTTTGGAGGTATTCAAGTCACTGGTCTAAATAGGTATCTAATGAACAAGGTTGCTCCATCGTAGACCACATCGCAGCTTAACATCAGGCAGCGGTCAAACGTTTGTTCCCTGATTTTTTTTAAAAAGAACTTGAAATAAAAAAAACAGGATGTCCTCAATTAATCGATACTTTTTCATGTTTGTTTCCTGAAATCTTTAGACTTTGTGAACCTATTTGGATTTGGAAGATTTTTTTTTTATTTGAAAGCTGGTGCTTCCCCTTTGGTCCCATTTAAAATTAGTTCAGTTCCTGCAATGGCATTCATGAGAAAGCCACAAATCTGTAAAATTTTAGATGAGGTCGGTTCTTTTTCTTTAAAATTACATATTTCTCCTGGCCATTTGAACCTAACCTAACTAAAAGGCGTGAAGTGTATTTTTAAGAATGTATGAAAATTTACAAAATGGATTGAAAAACATTCGTACTTTTTATGCACGACAGCGGGGTCCTGGCAACGCGGCGGTCAGGCACAGAACCGCGGAGGCGGCCATCGGCCCAACAACCAAGTTCCACCGCCCATGAATAGAAATCAGAATCAAAACCAAAATCAGAACCAGAAGGTATGTGAGACAATCGTTATGTTAAATTAAATTTTAATATTTTTTTCCTTAATACTAAACGATTATTGCTATTTCACAGTTGTTAGTTAAAAATGTTTGATGATTACGGGACCGCGGAATGGTTATTAAATTAAGTTAATCTTTTAACCGCCAAATGATACATTTTGATTGGCGGTTAGAACGTGATTTTGTATTATGTTCTGAATACCACAGACTTCGAAATAATTTGATATATACAATGGCGGATAAAAAGTTAAGACAGGGAACAAAAATAATATGAAAGCAATCAAATGTCGTGATAATCATGATGATGTTTATTCTGTAAGGAAGCGTCGATGCAAGTTTTATGTTATGTAGTTGAAGGATCAAAGTTTGTATGGAACAAGTGGGACATTACATAAAATATAACCTTTCCTTTTGAATTATTCAGTAATCTCGACTCCACATAATGAATTATTACTTATGTCCATATGTGCTCTAATATGGCTATTGCCCATTAATGCATCCACAACAATATGTGTATCGAAGAAAACGTACACAATTTCTGGGATTGTGTGAACAATAATGAATCTTAAGTGCCTGTTTACATTACATACACATAGGGTTTGTCACTAATCACTATTAGGCACACATTCTCATACAAATGAATGTAATTTATCGCCTTTTCTTCGTATAAGAGTAGAATAGAGTAGACATTGGCGTATTCCATTCAAAAGGAAGCGAATTGTAGCATTGTGAACTCCGCAATAATATTGAAACCAAATATGTTTCAAATGATGTGTAAGCAGGAGGGCAACAACCAGAACCAGTGGGGACAACAGGCTCAAAACCAGCAATGGCAGCAGGGATGGAATAACTGGAACAATTGGTCGCAACAGAACCCTCAAGGTAGATATTATATATCGTCGGTCAGAGACAGTATCGGAACATTTCAAAAATGTTGCAAATCGACTTTTTTGCATAATAGGTTTTAAAATGCTCTGTATTATTCAGTGCAATAACAGAATATCTCGTAAACATCTTAATTTTTTTTTATTTACAGAAAACCATTGCTGTCCTAAAAAAACTTGTACCTTTGCCTAGTTCAGTATTAAAACATTGCGCAATGTTCCGGTACTGAAGTCTATGATTTGTTTTTTTTTTTATTTGTTCCGGTAGTGTTCTGTAATTTGGGGGTTTTGGCGCACGATTTTGACATTGCTTTTAAAAAGTTCTTAAATATTTACGCGTAGCATTAGAGCAAGAAAAAAATAATTAAATTATTAAAAATGCCTCTGAAAAACCCAAGAATACAAAAAATATTATATTCTACACAGACAATTGCTCGGCACAAAACAAGAACAAATACCTGCTCTCCCTTTACCACTACGCTTTGCGCACGTTAAATGTGAAATCCATAACACATAAATATTTGGTAGTCGGGCATACGCAAAACGAAGGTGATAGTGTTCACTCCACTATCGAAACGGGAAAAAAATGGTTCAATTTTTGTTCCATCCCAATGGGCTTCATTAATTCGATGTGGTAAGAAAAATGGGAGCCCCTACTTTGTTCATGAATTAAATTATGTATACGGACATCATAAACACGAAAGATTTCAAAAAACAATTCGGCAAAAATTTTACAGTTAACACAGATGGGGAAAAGGTTGTTTGGAGTTCAATTCGAAAACTTTTTATGCAGGCCACTAATCCCCATTTGGTGTATTAGAAAGATGTTAGATTTAAAGTTAGAGGACAAGCGCCAACCACTTTAAACCTAGCTAAAAAATATACACAGAGCAGCCTAAGGTGTCAGGTCCGAAAAAAAAGGATCTAATTTCGTTGTGCTCAACTAACACTATACCAAGTATTTATCACGGGTACTTTACTCAGTTGCCTGCAAATGAAACCGTACAAAATGATGGCAATTCTAGCTGTGAAGATTGAAAAAAAAGGCATGATTGATTAGGTTTAAGTACTACACATACATACATACATACACTTCACGCCTGTCTCCCAGAGGGGTAGGCAGAGACTACAGATCTCCATTTGTCACGATCCTGACATACCCCTTTCGCTTCATCTACATTCATACATCTTTTCATACATGACCTCCGGTTTCGAGTACTTTTCACGCCACCTTCGGTCAGGACATCACCAATCTGGTCTTTATATGTCCTTCTGGGGCGACCTCTACTCACCCGGCCCATTACATCACCCATATAAATCTCTTTCGTCAATCGACTTTCATCCATTCTCTCCATATGCCCAAACCACCGAAGCATGCCCTTTTCGATCTTGGTCACTACGTCTTCCTTCAAACCGCAACTTTCCCTTATCACACTATTCCTTATCCTGTCATTCAATGTCACACCTTTCATGCTCCGCAATGACCGCATTTCTACGGCATTGACTTTACTTTTATGCTTCTTCTGCCATACCCAACTTTCACTCCCGTACATTAAGGTAGGTGCCAGTACAGCGTCATGGACAGCCAATCTTAAGTTTAAGTACTAACAATGGATTTATGCATACAATTTGACTAATAAAGTTTATATTTTCATAAACAATCTTTCAATTTCCATAAAACTGTGGTGTCTTTTTGTAGCAGCAGTGTCATCAAGTCCTTTTTAACAATCAATCAATGCCTTTTCTTATAATTATTGGCCATTTTCAGTCACAACTAAGAAATCAACGTTTCACGTTCAAAATGTTACATAAGATAGCACAAACTTTATAATTGTTCTGGCCCTTATACTGTTGCTGTACCAGAATATTGCAGAATATTCCACTAATATTTTAAAATTATACTAAGCATTACTGGAATATTGCGAAATTATCCTATACGGTAGTATGTTTTAGAAATGTAGCTTAGTTCAGTATCGGAACAAATCGCAATTTCGGCTATAACTCTAAAAATACTCCCTACTGCTATTTAAATGTAATTGAGCATCAATCTTTTATGTCTTACCTTTGATCTAAACATATAATTTTAAAAAACAATAGATATTTTTTTCAATAAAATCAGTTTTAAAATTCATCGAAACTTTGATTGCCGTTTTCTTCAGTATTGTAAATTATGAAATGTTCCGGTACTGTCTCTGACCGACGATATAATTTTCAAAATGTATAATAAAAATATATGTATTAATATTTACCTGTAACTTTTTTCTTCGTTTCCAAACAGGTATTAGGTATAGGAAGTGACATTTTGATTTTATTTTAATTCCAAGGTGGAGTACACATAGGAGTAAGAAATCTTAACAAGGCTACGTGCTGACTTGTGTATAGATGACATGTGAATAAAAAATTGAAAATGAAATAAATAAATCAACAAATGGACCATTCATCATGATGGTTGGTTGAAGACTGACGCAACTGTCAGTTGTGACAGTTTGTACTAGTAATCGGGATTCATTGTTGATCGCGCCCTCAGTGGATCCTACAAAAATCATATGAGTAAAGTTGTACCTATATGATTTCTGCTAAGTCGAAACTCTTTAATGAGTTATAATTTTCGAGGCCTACATTAAAAGTGTGTGCGAAGGAAAATTACAAATGTCTTAATTTAGTAAGTTTAAAAGAAGTGTGTATCTAGTGACTTGTACTACTAATATATTAGCTATGTAATTATACCGACTTTTATATTCTTATTTAGTTTTATCTATACTTTGTACAACACTAATCAACAGCGGTGTCGTTAACTATTATGATGTTTGTACCCCCAGGGGTACCGTCTGGCCGTGCGGTCAACAATGAATTGTAATCGGTCCTTCGCGTTGTAAAGTACTGTCATATTTTCCCTGAAGCACTTTGCTAGAGATTCGTAACAGTATGTTTAAGTAACATTTTACTCCGGCAGCGGCGGCAAACTGGAACAATTGGAACCAGCAGTGGGCCAACTGGAACAATGCGGGGGCGGGCGGCGCTGGAGGCGCGGGGGCGGGCGTGCGGCGCGGCCGCGGGGGCGGGGCCGCCGGGCGGGGCGGGCGGCGGGCGCGGGGCGGGCGGGTGGAACGTAATGCGGGCGGCGCAGTGGCAGCAGTGGTACCAGTGGCAGCAGTGGCAACAAGAGTGGCAGGGTCGTTCTACTCCTACTTATATTATTTTCACTCACATTTTTAAGCTGGCTTTGGTACTGGAAAAAAGAGCCTTTACAAAACTAATTAGTTCGTAGTTAGCTTCGAAATAGAGGTTTGTCTCTTTACTTGTCTTTTTACTAAGCCCGGCTTGGAAATAGGACAAAAGGTAAATAATTTGTGTAGTCAATATGCGCGTTGAAGAAAGACAACAGATTGTTCGTCTCTAAACAAACTAGAGACGAAGCGAAACAATTCAATTTTTTGATGTCAAAATTCACTCATTTCATGTATTCCCTAACAAAAACTAAATTCGATTTAGGGATCTACAAGACCACATAATTTTTACGGAACTTCTTAGAGCACAACACAGTTCGTAGAGCGCTCATACAGTAGTATTTTATAGATTCTATTTTCCTAGTTCAGAGCCTACACTCCACAATCCTAAATTAAAACACCAGTACTCGAATTTTCGTTCAATTGGATTTTTTATCCATATCAGTGTGAATGGCACCGACTGACGGACTTTGCCCTGGAACGGGATACAATGGGCTAACAATAAATATTTCAGTATGACTAACTGTTTTCTCTAACAATTACACAGAAGTACCAGCAACAGCAAGGAGGCCAGGGAGGTCAGGGAGGTCAAGGTCAGGGCGGTCCTGGAGGTCAGGGTCAGACGGGTCAGGGCGCGACCCCTCTCTCCGCACAGAACACTCAGCATCAACAGCAGTTGTGGGCGCAGTACTACCAGGTATACATGCATAATATTACGTTATTTTAAACTAAATATGTTTTCCACTGTCTGTGGCTTAGTAATCAGATACTTGACAAGACAAGACGATACATTTATTTCTCTGCCAAGCACAAATAACACACACATAAAACAGAAAAGCAATATAAAAATACACAAACACAGATGAATAGGCACAGTGTGGCTGTGCTTGTCAGCGAAGAGGAGACTCCGGCTCAGCATCAAGTCACGGTTACCCGTGACGCTGGTCTTCCGCCGGCACTCAGTGAGAGGGGCGATATACATCATAATTATGACGAATAGATTTATACCTACTACTTGGATGTTCAAGTGGAGGTTGAGAGTTCGAAACCTAATCGATTAATAAACATGATGGTGCGCTTTGGTACAGGGTCTCTTTGTTTTTTGTTAGAGCCCATGTACGGTACCCATTGCTCAAATCACAAGGTGTGTGAACCCAATAACGGCGATAGACTGTCACATTAATAAGTGCCTCTGCCTACCTTCTATCCAAAAAGAAAACTTCGAAACTATAGGTCGTTTTAGAAGTTTTTTTTTTATTCAAATGCTTGATAATCATGAACAACGTTGTTCAAATAATTTTCTTCTTTCCAGAATTACGCCAACGCCGGTAACAACGCAGCCCAAGCTGGCGGAGGCAACGACAAGAAATAAAGTATACCAAGCACAGTATTTTACTCGTCTTTGTATGAAACGTGGCTAACCAAGTACATACACCATCATGTACCCGCTTGCCTGCCGTCGCGTCGCGTCGCCATCTTATTTATGTTAAGCCATTTATTGACCACATAAAAAGATCTATGTATTTTCTACTTGTAAATTAGGTGTAAGTCCGACCGATGTGAAAACGCGTTTTGATACTTGCTACTAAACTTTGTAACTGAAGTTTGTATTATTATTATTTTAAGCCACTATTTTCCCACTGCAGGACAATGGTCTCTCTCCCCTCCTTCCGAGCCGTGCTATCTTGGACGGCATTCCACCATCCTGTGTCGTGAGACACCAGGTCATCACTCTAACGCTATCTGGGGCGACCACGTCGTCTGTTGCCAGTTGCTGGGAACCATTCCGTCGAAAGTTTACTATAAAATAATTTGTTTACTTTGTTTTATGATTATTGCAGAATAGTATAGAGGTACTTATTTTTACTAGCTTTTTATCGCCCTGCGGGAATTTAGATAACTCCTATGTCGCCGCCAAATTTCGTCAAAATCCATTAAGTGGTTTTCGAGTGAAAGCGTAACGAAACAAACTTACACTTACGTTTTTAATACTATTAAATAAAAACTATTCATCTCAACTGACAGTCTTCAAACGCGTTCATTCAGCGGTCGGACTATATGTTCAAATAAACACAACTAGACCTAAAACTAACATTTATAGAGCGAGACAAAAATATGAAAAAAAACATGGAGTAGTGAGAGTAAGATATTATGTCTGTCCCATACTGCATTATTTGGATCCACGATCGTGATATTCTGAATCCAGAAGTTCATTGAAATTGCATACATAGTACGGTTGGCAAGGTACAGACGTCTGCCACACCCCTTGCATGTCTAGTTGTGTTTGCTCTGAGGTGAAATCAAATAACTATGAGTTGTTTGTTTGACGGATACAATCAAGATTTAGTTTTTTAAATTTAACCAAAGTATTGGTTTGACATATACTTGATATATAATTTAAGATAAAAATATCACTAGTAATTGTTCTTTCTTTACAATAAATGCTTTAGGAAAATGGTTAGAAATGCTATTTTCTAGGTACATAAGGTTTTAGTTTATTGCGGTACGTTTTCTTTTTCGTTGTTGTTTGGAATGTGTGTATGATTGAGGACTATTCTAAGCATTACTTGATTTATGTACAAAAGATTTTTTTTTATGTTAAGCAGTGGTTTTACTTCGTTATGATTAAGTGAATATAGGAGTAATGGATTTAAAATTTTAATAAAAATTAATGTGTAAGCTGCAAAAGTGTTTCATTTATTTTTTTGATGTTAGGGTAGTAAACTAGGTAGGTACAGACTGAGTAAGAAATACCCTTTACAGCTAAAGTCCTACGTTTCTATAGACCCTGCCTAGCAGATGTTGACTTCCCCCTACGAAAAAAAAAAATAGGATTAGCACGATGACGCATTTACGAGAAATTGATTCTGTGTGAATTATGCAATGCGTAAATTTATACAGGGTTACGGTTAAGACGACCTATTCCCGTTGAAGGCGGTATACATTATTTCCCCTTCCTCCTCGTCGCGTCACCAACTTTTTCCACCAGTGGCACGATGAGGAAACCACGCATTGAAGAATGCTTTACGTAATTAACCTTTTGATATTAATATTTTAGGACATAATATTGTTATCTGTAATGAGCATTGCGTAAAGAAATCTAAATCTGGATAAAAGAAAAAGTTGAATAGCGTTTTGTACAGCAAGTCCCCATGGCCATTCAATGGCACAACTAGTTATATAAAGGTTAATGCTAATTATATAGTATCAAATGAGAAAAGTAGTTTAGGTTGGAACATATTCATTTTAATTGTAGGTATATTAAAAGCTGGCTGGGTAAAATATAAACCTAGTAAGTCAGTTCTATAAGTAGTTGTAAAAAAACCAGTTGTGCCATGGAGTTGGTTCAGGGGAAAAATCTGCTTTGTACTGCCTTACCCTCTATTGCCGCGAGATCATTACGGATGGCTGGGAATATATAGAAAACGAATTTTGAAAATTGTGACCTACCAATAATGTGTACATTTCAAATGATGATGAATGAAAATTACTTGCTGAACTATTGTAAAATTAAATTTACTTTCCTGTCATTTCCATCTGCCACTGGTGGAACAAGTTGGTGGCACGACGAGGAAGGGTTTTTGATGACAATAGCCTGGGAAGTAGGTATCGTCATCATATCAGCCTATATTCGACTGCCACTGCTGGACAAAGGCTCTAATGAAGAGTTTTCTATAATAATAAAAAAAATATCTGTCGAAAATGAAAGATGGCTCTTTCATTTTTGCTTTAATCCATGATCGTTCGTCTTTTGTTGGATTTGTTTATAAAGAAAACTACTCAAGAAATCATGTACATTTCAACCACGCGGCCACCTGCTCTGATAGGAAAGATCTTTTTCCAGGGGTTAGTAAAGATTTGTTAGAAACATAATCCGAAGGAAAAATTTGTTACACTAAAATTGGCCAGATTAGGTCCGACAGAATATGGCCGCTCCGACCGCATGTTGCGGTAGATATCAAACGCTATAAAACAGTATCTACACTATTACTAAGGACTTTTGATACATCATTGGAAAGCTTTTGATTTGTTTCATTTGTTAGGCTATATGTCGGCACTGTTGCATTCATTAACAAAAAGTTATGAACATAATTAGATTACAATAATACCGATGCTTACAACTACGCAATAAGTTAGTTTTTTTAAATATTTTATCATCAGTCGTTAGTAAAAGATTTGTTACAATCAATGAAAGTGTAATCCAACTAATAAATTAATAGGCTTTTTTGTTAGAGCGAATTTAAGTTGGCCGCTCCGTAGGCCATATGCCGAAAATATTGTGACGTCTAATTAGCTACGGGATTCGTATTTTTAACAATTGTCAATGCAAAACTATGCAATATATTCTTCATTATCGACTTATTAAGGAATCAAAACTCAAACTTACACAATTTAGGAAAAAATAACAATAACCTTTTACTATGGATATTGTCTCAAGTACGGTGACTATGATTCAAGGTATATTGTTTTCATACTCGCCCCGTAAAAACTAACACAGTATGATTTGTCATGTGCTTTATTAAAAACCAACATAATAACAAAAAATAAAGGTAAATAAAATATTTACTTTAGTAATAATTAAATGTATTACCTAGTAGGCGAGTATGAAAACAATATACCTTGAATCATAGTCACCGTACTTGAGACAATATCCATAGTAAAAGGTTATTGTTATTTTTTCCTAAATTGTGTAAGTTTGAGTTTTGATTCCTTAATAAGTCGATAATGAAGAATATATTGCATAGTTTTGCATTGACAATTGTTAAAAATACGAATCCCGTACCTAATTAGACGTCACAATATTTTCGGCATATGGCCTACGGAGCGGCCAACTTAAATTCGCTCTAACAAAAAAGCCTATTAATTTATTAGTTGGATTACACTTTCATTGATTGTAACAAATCTTTTACTAACGACTGATAATAAAATACTTTAAAAAAACTAACTTATTGCGTAGTTGTAAGCATCGGTATTATTGTAATCTAATTATGTTCATAACTTTTTGTTAATTAATGCAACAGTGCCGACATATAGCCTAACAAATGAAACAAATCAAAAGCTTTCCAATGATGTATCAAAAGTCCTTAGTAATAGTGTAGATACTGTTTTATAGCGTTTGATATCTACCGCAACATGCGGTCGGAGCGGCCATATTCTGTCGGACCTAATCTGGCCAATTTTAGTGTAACAAATTTTTCCTTCGGGATTATGTTTCTAACAAATCTTTACTAACCCCTGGAAAAAGATCTTTCCTATCAGAGCAGTTGGCCGCGTGGTTGAAATGTACATAAGAAATCTGTGATTTTGTTCTTTGGGGTTCTTATAAGTACACCAAATGGATTTTTTTCCCGCCGTCCACAATAATAAACTTTATTTTCAAGACAATCAAAGACATCAAAATCCGAAAACAGAAAGAAGTAAAGGAAACGAAATTATAAATTCAAATAACGTATTTTTATTTATTACAAAATTGTACTATCGATCGCCAATATTTTTATATTAACTTGGTATTTAGTCGTTTATAAATGCTACACGAAGACTGTTCTCATAAGTTACATAACAATTACATTCTAATAACCAAGTTATAAATATGATTCGATTTCATTTACTTAACTACAATAAATGCTAATAAATATCAAGACAATTAATTATTTGAAAAGAAAGCTTTGGAATAAAGTATAATAATTTCCCTTAGTTACATTTCGAAACAAAATGTTCGCAGTTGGTTTCGGTACGGGAAAGAAACTAGTTCGTATTTCCTGTACCGAAACCAGGCCCCGTACCATGAGGCCTTAAAGTAACAGTGTTTAAGCTGTGTGACAGTGACAGAGTTATACGACTCTAGTGCTATCTCTGTTACACAGCGAGACAAATATTACTATATAAGACCTCATGGTACAGGGTCATGTACCAATAATGCATTCGAAATGTAACTAGGGGACTTCACAAGATTACATTAAACACACTCAACACTGACACACGTTTTTGAAAAAAAAAATAAAAAGGATAATTTGTAAATGTAATAAACATTGTTACTTATAAAAACTGCTAAAACCTATCCAAATTCACTAAACACATTACACAATACAAAGTAAAGAGTAACATTTTTTTTTACATAAACATAGAATATAAATATAATATGTAAAATATTACCGGCCGTATGTATGTGTATTGACAGAGAAAAACATAATAAAATATGATTTATTGTTATTTATAACTAAACACAATTTGAGGAGTTATACACATTGGTACAAGTCGCTCAAGAAAGTAGTTCATCAGTTTTGATGTCAATAAAATACCAAAAACATAAACGCAACACGAAACAGTGCGTAAATGACTTTTCTGCTTTCTCATCTCATGTTTCGCGCTTCTACACGGGCAGAAAAACGCCGAGTTGAAAACAAGAATTGTGCAAACGAAGATTTTTATATGATTTTAGCGGACACAGCGGACACAATACTCTCGTTGCCAGATCCGACAAAATGTTTGCAAAACTATATGAGAAACAACCCGTTTTCTTGTATTGACCCGGTGTTTAACGTACCACTTGTACTTTACCTAACCTAACTGAATACGCATATTATATGATTGCACGCAGAAGTTTATCATCTAGTATGATGTACACTGCTTAGTGGTTTAGACTTCACATTCAACGCGCATTGCATCGTGTACAAGGTAGGAGAGATTGTGCGGGGAAATATGTTACGGTAAGATGGGAATATTTGGAAAATGAGGAGTAATTTGGAATTCTCGTCATGACGTCATAACCAGATGAACTCATGATTAATTAAAATTGCATTAACATTTCAAGCATTCCACATATACCCCCCCAACCCCGATTTCCAAATAGCCACCACATACAGAACAATATATTTTAACATGACCTACATATTTCGGCGCGGTTTATAATAGTTACAATATTAATTAAAAATAATGTGTTAAGTAGATAAAAAGGAACATACAGATTTATTGTCATGTTCGATTAAAAATTAAAGGAGAGACCAGGGGTACAAATTTATGACACACGATTTTATCTTTGGTTCTAATATTTTGACTTTACAATGTATAAATCTAATTATTTTTAAAGTATTTATGCGTATTTAGGGGGAAGTTTTATTTTACATGTATTTTTTTTTACAATTTAGACAACAATCTTAAAGTATAGACGTTTTAACACTTTCCCTGCCACTAATTTCAATTTTATAACAGGCAAAGTTGTGGGTACATACTTAATATCTTATGTGGCAGTGAATGGGTTAATTATTATTTCAACAAATAAACGCAATTATTACCTTCGAATGCATGAAGTAATATTCAATGTTGCGCTTATCAATAGAAATTTTATTTTAAATAGAAATTCTAAACACTAGCGCTGCCATGCGAGAAAAAAATGTTACTATAAAGTTACCAACGGAACATTAATTAAGTCATGATAATAGCTGTTAAAATAATTACATTTAAAGATTTTTTGTGGGCTTCTGTCTATTTACTGTAATTATCTCGCATTTCGATATACAGGACGTGTCCCTATTATTTCCGACTCACCCTTGCAGGAAAAATCGCTTAGGATTGTCCGTTCTGGCACCCTTGCAGAGGGGATTATGGGACGCGCAATTTCCAAATATGCACCCAGCCTCCCTAGCAAACCGTTCCAAGAAAGACATATCAGGCATATCATACAAGGTAAGTCGCACGATGTGTGACATAGCAGCCAATCACAGAGCGTATTTGTTCTATGTCGCGTCTTTCTTGACGTCCTTGCTAGGGCTGCAGGATTGCTTTTATAGGGTGGATGATGGGAATATTTTTTTTCTCATTACATGGTCTAATAAAACTTAAAAGTCCATAAGTAAATAAAGTGTTAAGTAAAATAGAGACATGTTAACTAGCCTTTACGGGTGTATAAAACTATGTTTAATTATATTATATTAAGTATTAATTAATCATAACGCTTCTGAGACACAACGGTATAGTGGCACATAGTGAGAGCAAAGATTTTCAATATTTAAGGTAAATGTCAAACAGAATAGGTAATTGACATTCATCCTTTGTGCTTTGGTAATAAATGTCATTTTACAATGACTATAATTCAAAGTAATGGAAAATTTGTCTTGAAAGCATGACTGTCATCTACTCGTTCTGTATCCAACACTTATACTAGATTATTAAAACTGTAGAGCGTCTTTTTTTCTAAGGAAATGCGCACTGACATTAAATGATATTAAATGTTTAATCTGGATATTACAGTCAGCTCGTGACCACGGCTCATGTAACTGTGTCGAAACGTCGAGCAAACAACGAAAGTAAGCTGAATTTAAAAGCTTATCTTTGGTTAATTTCGCGTAATACCCGGTTTAAACGTTTAATATAATACTGTAGAGCCCTTTAGATACAATATTCCTTGCCTGAGTTTTGTCATTGACCGTAGCTAATTGTATATCAGATTAAATAATAACATTATTTCCGATCTTTCTTTTACTTTGTTATTAATAAAGCGTTCTCACTGAGATTTAGGACCCTATTCTACAATAATAAAAGATACATACTCAGTGGACAACAATTTCATGGCGTTCATTTTACATAACAGTATTTCGACTATATTAGACTTATGCCTATGTTACACATTAAGAACAAAGACTTGTCAAAGAAACCGTCATGGAAAAAAATCCCATTGTCTTTTTGGATGGACATCATTGCAGCGAAACAATTGTTACTTGAGCAGAGATCTGTGTTGAAACGTACTCAAACATATCAAAATATTATTAAGGTACTATCACGTTTAGAGGCGTGCTTCTAGAATGATTCCCGTATATTAACACGATGCTGTCAATTGACAAAACATTGATTCGTAACAATAATACGAACGACAATGGGAAACAACCTAAACGCATGCCACTAACCCTTATGGATAAGGACCCGGTTAACTAATTCTGTGTGTCAGTACCTTTATACTTTGGAAGTAAAGCATCAACTCTTCTGTTATTCAGCAAGTTGATCTTGGTTCAGAAAACAAATGGTGAGAGATGAGATTTATAAAACGAACTTTTACAACTGTGCTTTTACTGTCATACTTTCCAAACAAAGTTTGACAGTAATGACAGTTCTTAGCCCGAAAATCTGTCAGAAAAACGACAAAGAAAATTATCCATTTCCATTTGTTCCATGCATGCATGTTCTATGAATTTTTGAGCAACATTAGTTTTACTGTCCCTTTTCTCAATGTAGGAAATGTGAACCTTGTTGGAATAGCAACGTGTGACTCTTACTTTCTCGTATTTAAGATATAAGTAGTTTTAGTCTAGTTTTCATATTTTGTATATTTATTGCAATACGAAAGATTTTCGGCGTATTGTAAACCTTTTCAACTATACTGGTGAACATTGTTATCGACAAAAAATATAATGCAAACATTAAGTTCAAAGGACGGAATATAATTGCTCTCACTTTCAAAAGTATAGTTTATGACGTAGATTTAAATTCACACTTCACCCATGTTTATGTATATATCACGTAGTATGGTATAGTAAATAACCCAGTGCTCAACACAAAACGTTAGGTTGAATTCCATCCCTTCGTGCTTTGAGAATAAACGGCATTTTGCAATAAATATGATGACATTTACCTGTATATATTTCTATATTCGCGCTCTGTACTAGTCGACTTCAATGTTCAACTAGCAAATATTTATTTTTTGGTTTATTTTCTTTTTCGTTTCAGACACTACAGCCATACATTTTCTGTAAATACAATTCTATTACTTTCATTTCCAAAAATCCACCATGTTCGCATAATTATTTTTCTTAAAAAATTACGTATGTCAATAAGTATGAAGAAGTAATACTTTCTGACACTAACAGACCGAATGGGGATTCCGGGAAGAAAATTCCACAAATCACCATTGGGAATTTGTGGAACTTCTGTCCTCTGGCGATTTACTAAATGAGTGAAATAGATCTACAAAACTGTAAATATTCCAATAATTGATTAACAATACATATTTATTATTTACATTGCTTCTACCTTGTGAATAAGTCGATAGAATTGATCATTTGCTTTCTGAACCAAGATCCAACGGAACGGAACAAGGATTTAAAAAAGAATACCTTATGAACTTAGTACAGCTTTTAGTTAAGTTAATATAGTTGGCTTATAACATTTGCTTAATTTGACAGATTATTTATCGGTGGCCATATTAATAAACCAGCTATTTAAAAAGAAACTACATTGTAATGCTCCGGCAGCTCTTGACTGGACTCCACACGATAATAATGCGGTCTAAACAAGATTTTTCATCCGTTCGTGAGACAATTTTGACAGTTCACACAATTTTCTACTCTGCTGCAATCGAGTTAAAGTAAATTTTAAGTGTTAAGATTTTTTATTTTTCAAAATTGCTTGTAGTATATTTTCAGTTCAATGTACAAAGTAATAAAATATCATATTTTACGCATAGGAACTGTAAATATCGTCTCATGAATTAACCAACCGAGTTTAGTTATAAGCTTTACAGTAATTTTGTGTGATAGTTAATTTAAAATGTACCCTATTTGATGGCGTTAAAGTCCGTAATCAACTAGACCTCTATTAAAAAAGTTGCAAAATGAAAGTAGCCCTTATTCTGTACAAAGAAAGGTTCAGTTTTGTTTAACACTGTACAAAAATAACCGAAATACTGAGACACTGTACGAATGAAATAACTATTTCTTTACATATGCAAAATGATATGGAAACACTAGGAAGTTGACACCCACTATTTCTACACACCCTCAGACCGAAAAACAACTAGACTTAAATCCAAAACTGTCGTTTAGAGTAAAACGAGACAACAGTATAAAAACGTGCAGGAGTGAAAGAGTAAAAAACAATATCTTGCACTATGATGAAACCGAGTCTCTTTTGAAAATATTTTCTTAGTCTTTAGCCCCCCCCCCCAAGCATTTTTTAATTTGTGATGCGCTTTGTGGCTCTGGCGAAATAGAACACACAATCACACACACTCACCACTACCAGATTTATGTTTAATCTAAGCAAAAAAAAAATGTTGGTTGAGATATTCTACTTATCCCTGTCTACAGGGCTTTTAGCCCGTAGGTACTCATTAAGTTTATTGTTTAAGCTTTATGTATGATTTTGGTCATTGTTACAAATAAATTATTATTATTATTATCTTCTTCGACTATCTCCACTCGACGTTTCGACGCATGCAACTGCGTCGAAACGTCGAGTGCGAAACGACGCGGGGCAGGCAGGGCCCGGGTGGCGGTGAGATTATCCCTGAATAAAAAGTGACAGTAGAATGAAAGTAACGAAATCATCAACCATAGCCAGAGACGAAATATAATCGTCTCTGACTATAAGTTTATCAATAGGGTGTGCACAAACAGTAGTCATCCTTAGGCATTTCCGTAACACCCTGTATAAATTATTTAACAACGCAAAGACTTATCAAAGTCGACTCTGTTAATCTCACTCAAAGTATTACCCCCAAGGTAAATTTCCAAGCCAATATTTGGTAACTGGCTTCTGTAATAACGTAACTGATTCGTAGTCTGCTTCTAAGTGAATTTTATAACTAAACTTTAAAGAGGCGATTCACAATAACACATATTTTAAATTTAGTTCGCTATTTTCTAAAAAGATGACGCCACGGTGCTCTATGTCAATCATCAATCACACTCTGTTTGACGGCAACTTCTTGCAACAACTTCAATCAATATTAAAGAAGTGTCACGTCCTCAGGGCAAACACAACTAGACTCGCAAGAAGCGTACAACCTTCAGTCCGTCTCTTTTCCACCAAAATGTATGGAAAATGATGTACTTCTGGATCCAAACTGTCACTTTTACTACTATACCATTTTTCATGGCTGAAGAGCCCTGACACTTGATGATGTTTTCACACAATGAAGTATATTGACATACATTTCAGCAAAAATTCGCAGTTTTTGTATAGGACTAATATTTCTTTTCAAATTGTAGTTTAGTACATTTTTAAGATGTATTGAAAAAGACGCGCTAATGCAGAAATGTAATAAACTCTTCACTCGGCAGGGCTCTTCAGCCGTGAAAAGGGGTATAATTTGACAGTTTGGATCCAGATTTACCTTGATGAGGGATAAGGTCCGTCAGGATAGGATCTGTTCCGCAGTAAGGGACAGAAGATATGTTTTCTTACTCATGTTTTTCGCATCGTTGTCTCGTTTTATTATAAACGTTCAGTTTAGTATTGCAAGTCTAGATGTTTTTGTTCTGAGGTCACGTCGTATTTAGCTACAGGCCTAGCACGCGCTGCAGTCACGTTATGTCTTGCTTGTCACTTCTTTCTTGGAGCGCTGTGGTAGAGGTGCTCTAAGCGTATGATTGACAATCGACACAGAAACTAGTAGTGACCTCTATACAGTGGCGTGCACACCATATAGGCAAAAAGACACTGTCTACCTTAGTATTTCGGCTACCCGACCTGATAATAGAGTTACTGCTAGATCTTTTTTTGTTGTACTCACGACAGAGGCTAACGAAGGTACAGGACCTTTTGTGGGTGAGTAGATAGGTAGGTAGGTACCTATATTTCGCAAAGACAAGATACAATCCTTGGGTATTACTGCCTACCTTGTCGTAAAAACCAGTGTACGCCACTGCCTCTATATCATAAAGGAAAATTAGTTTAAAAACTACTCATTCGCCTGCATTTTTTAATGTTTGTTACCTCAAAACTTTTGACTGGTTAAACCCATTTCTGAGATGTTTAATTGTTTGAAGGCTGGTGCTTCCCGTGTGCAATATATTTGCAGTTTTGATGACGAGCATCCATGAGAAAACCATAGACATATAAATCATAAAAATTAAAATAAAATGAAATCGGTTCCTTTTTATTTAAAGTTATTGACTCATCTGGGATGTAAATAGAACATCTTATATCCCCATAGGCGCCCGGAACACCAGCCTGCCACATCAGGCAGCGATGTGGTCTTAGATGGAGCACACTTGTTCATTAGGTACCTATTTACCTCCAGGTTCACTCAGTCAACAGTTTTGTTAAATACATCAGCTGCCTCACTTCCTGGCATGTCGCAGGTACGGACTATGATATCCGGAGATTTAGGTTTATTCAGTCTATGCGTTTGTAAACTGAAGGACCATATTGACATTCTGAAGTACAGTCGGCCAAGAATCTGCTCTACCACCGTACGGTTGAAACTCATATGAATTGTCATTAGACATTAAGGTTCATTGTTCACTTGTCACAATATACCAACTCTACCTTATTAATGTTTTAGTGACACAGGAAGTGTCACTCAATATTGTTCACCGGGTATATAGGCGCGAATATAACCAAAGACAAGCTCGAGCTTACCTTTGTTATTTTACTCGACGTTTCGACGCAGTTGCATGCGTCGCGGTCACGAGTGACCACGAGTCTTTGGTTATATTCGCGCCTATACACCCGGTGAACAATATTGAGTTATAATGTCTGTGCGCGTTTCATTAAAACAGGGAGTGATAGACGATTTCATCGAAACTGATAGACGATTTTCTTGGCCGACCGTACTTATTATGCTAAATGCGAGCAAAGGGGCCATTTGATGCTATGATTCTGTCGAGCCCCTTTTGGGGACCTTTTGTGAGGGTATGTATGTTGTAATTTTACGTACCACAGTCAGTTACCAATACCGGCTTGGAAATTACACTAAGGAAGTATTAGAAAGGCATATTTTATCACTGTGTACCGTTCAATATTACTATTGCAATCTTTAACTGTTATTATTATACTATGATTAATATGTAACTGGGATGTTGCATTAGCCCCCGCTGCAATGTGTTAGCTGCGTGGGTTCTTCATATCTGGAAAAGAAAACATTTACATCAATTCAAAGAATGATTTATTATAAATGCGCGTCTGTGGTCCAGTTGGTCGGATCCTTGACTTGTAACCGGGAGGTCCCGGGTTCGAGTCCGGCTAATGGGACTCTTTTTCAGAGCCTATGTACACAACGCAACGCTCGTACGGTGAAGGACAACAGAAGGTGTATATGTAGAACACATATTTATTACAATAGCAGAGAAAAACTGTTCAATGTTCAAACAATACTCAAATTATAAAACAGCACAGATTCAGAAAGATTAGAAGTAGAATAGTAGATTGATTGACAGAGAGATTGACAGAGTGTCACTGTGACTCCAGAACAGATTAAGAAAGCTTAGAACTTTAAAAGTACGCAACGGATTAGGATGCGATTTCTTCAATAGATAGTTACCACCAATAGTAGAGTGACAGATTGATTGACAGAGATATTGACAGGGTGTCAGTGTGACTCACAGTGCTATTGAGTGTCGCGCGGCGAGGAGGAGCGGGAGTGCGCGGCCAGGGACTGCTGGAGCGCCGTCGGGGTCAGCCACTCTCTGTGCAACGTACAACAATCATTTCGAAACAAATCACGATATCTTATTTGTATCGGCTAATAATTTAAGACAAGATCCCAATGTAAGTTCATTTAAAAAATGAATAATAATAAATGTTGTTTTATAACTGGGTATTTAAATTGTTTTATAATTAATTATTTTACTTACCTACCTACTTAAACATTGTACGCTCGTGAGAGCAGATTATGAATGGAACACTGTTATAAAAATATTAGACTACTATCTGTATTACCCATAATCACAATGAATAAATGAATATGAATAGGGCAGTCAAAAAATTTCTTCTGTCTAAATGTTACTATAACATAAACGAGTGACAAAAAGGTTTAGTGTGTTAACTTAGATAATGTATACCTATGTATTAAGAATGTAATATAATAAATATTCGTATGCCGATAATGGCTAAACATGCTGAATCTACAAAACTGTATCTCTATCAGTATTCCATCTTCTGTACGCATGTTCTACAAATAAATGTCTTTGTCTTTGTCGGCAGATACATTCCGCAGATAAAAATCTTAGTATCTTTCTTATTTATTATTTATATGTCTGAGTCCACAGAAACTTACGAAACGATAAAATATACATATCGATGGTCCCAATTAAAAATGTCGGTAGTGCAATTTTAGGAAAATGTACCTTTCTACACCTTTCGATTTGCAATATTAAGATCTATAAACTTTTACGTATAATTACATTACGTAAAGATAAAAGATATATAAGCTGTTATAACATTGAAGTATGTACCACAACTAGTTTAGTTTTAATATCCAAAACTAACTTTTATTTTCTCTCCTGAACATGTTCCGTTTTGTAGATCCGACTTTCTTTATAGGGACCATCGATATGTGTATTATCTACGCTGTGTGTTGTAGCTCAAAGGAATTGTACAGTGAGCTATATTGAAAGATATCAGATACAGATATCTGCGTAGTGTGTGATGCTTTCTTAATGCAAACCTTTGCAGCGTGTACCATAAGGAAGAAAATGCGAAACTGAATGCAGAGGGCGCTTCGTACGCTCGACGCATTTGAACCAATGAACGTGTTTGGCATTACTTAACACTTAATCAAACAAAGGCTAGTATATTCCCTCTTGATGAACACATACTTTGCACCTTATTGAATGTCTACACTGGATTTATCTAAAGATTTCAATTTAAGTTATCAGAGAGTAATCACATAAGTTATGTAACATAACAGGACACATACATACCTATTTAAACATTAAACAATAATTTCACATTGTACTTAAAAGCTAGATTGTATGATAAACTTTACTGGGGTTTGTGTGATGGGAGTCGGTAATTAGAATAACAAACGTCAACAGAGTCCAAAATCCATTGGTTAAAGACCTAACCTTGTCTGATTAAGGGTTAACGCAGCGCTATCGCCATTTTTAAAATACAAACTTTTTCTTTCTTTCTACCATGTTATCAAGCATATGTTACATACTTGGGCAGACACCGCTGCAGGAAGGGCACACACGAACTGACATAGGCGAGCCGGTTCACCCACGCTGGTATGTCACGGTTGCATAGCGCCTGATGACAAAAAAAACACATAATTTATTTTATAAAAACATCAGTAAGACATTTAACAATTAAGCCGGCCACATAAAAATTAAGGTATACATCATAATCAGCACAATGACGTGCACTTGCTGGACGAGGCCGCCCCCAATGAGATCCGTCATTTGGGGTGAAATGCCAGTAATCGCCACGCTTGGTAGGCGGGTTGGCGATCGCAGTGGTGTTGTGGTTTAACTCACAGAGAGCGCTGCTGCCCGTTCTCTGGATAGCTCCCTCGGTCGTCTCTTACGACCCCCATGACGGGAAAAGTTGGGCTGGGGTGGTGACACATGTATTCTATTCGCCGTCACCACACGGCTCATAGGTAAGGTAATACAAGTATAAATGTTTTTTTAATGAAACGCGCACAGACATTATAACT
>SJJU01008063.1:0-15416 GCA_012932125.1 Conopomorpha cramerella
ACGGAGTGTAGGACGCCCTCAGGCAAGGTGGACTGGTGATATACGCAAGATGGCTGGCAGAAGCTGGATGCGAGAAGCCGAAAACAGATCACAGTGGCGTACAATTGGAGAGGCCTATGTCCAGCAGTGGACAAGTATGGGTTGATGATGATGATGTTTACGTAGTACATACATAACTGTATACTCCGAAAAATACATCCTGCAAACTGGCAAGCCTCTGCAGTTGGACACAAACCCACGACCTTCCTATTGCAACCCGAACGACTCAACCACATTAAACCCAGAGGTTTAAGCCGCCCGTTTTTGTATTTTCACTAACATAATAAATGTGAACATTTTTTTTTGTTTGAACACACAAATCGCATGTGAAAATTCTTTTTTGCATTTGACAGTTCAATTATTTTGATCACGCTACGCCTAAATGAGCGGCGGCGCGTTGGCGGCGGGTGAATCCACGCGACTAAGCTAGTCTACCTAATACTACCTATCTATATTGTGTAGGGGTAGGTATATAAAAAAATCGTTTCACGGTATTTGTATTTAATAGAAGGCATGCTGTACCTACTATGATGCCTGAACCTCTTTAACCTTATCAAGCACCCACATGGTGTAAATAAAACCCGCATACCACAAGGTGTGTGAACCTTATAACGGCGATGGGTTCACCCCCTGTCACGTTGTGTTAAATACTCTTGGTGAAACCACTTTTCACGTTTTTTCTTATCAAGTGTCTGCCTACAACGCTTTGGTAATAAATGGCGTAAAGTATACCTATTTATTTTATTTTTTTCTAGCTGTGCCGCGCGGTGTTACTCGCGCTTTTTTTCCGTTCCCGTGGGAATAAAATGTACCCTATGTCACCCGGGGATAGTGTAGCTTCCTATCGGTTAAAGATATTTTGAAAATCGGTCCAGTAGTTTCGGAACCTGTTCGATGCAAACAAAGAAACAAATCATTCCTCTTAATAATATAACCCCCTTACCAATAAACGCGTTACCACTTATACAACAGTTATTATAGGTCTACAAGAACTGGGTATTCCATATTTGACATACAACTGACAAATTAAGTTGAGCTTTGTGTATCATCGAAATAGCAATTCCGCCATTAAGGCCCTTAGTATAGATTTACCTGGTAGTATTTTAAAGTAAACAGAACTTTATTGAGCGTGTACTTCGCTACCAGATACTCTAGGTAGTAGGTTCCTAGGATTATCTGCTGATCTGAATGTTTTTAGTATTAAGTATTAATAATATTATTATTTTTATCGTTATTCTTACGTTCTCGACTCATGGTCGGCTTAATAATGTTCGCGGGCCCAGGCCAAACGAACATTATGTCGTTTTATACCTATATCTTTGTCAGTTTGCATAAATTTCCTAACAATTCGGTATGTGTTCAGTATAACTAATTTTTGTATTATTGTTAAGATGTTTGGAGATATGCCTATTGACTCTAGTGATGATTTAAACTGTTTTGGGATTACTCCAGTTGTGGATAAGACTATGGGTACTATTTTTAGATCTTGTAGATTCGAAATGCGGGTTATCTCGACTTTTAATTCTGTGTATTTTGTTATTATTACAAGTAGGTGAAGGGTCCCAGCCTTCACCTACTTGTAAAAGATTTTTCATGAACCAGTTTCCTACCTATATAGTAGTTAAAGCATAACGTGTGAGTCTAAGTAGTATTGATGTTAACTGACAGTGGTACAGTCACGTGCAAAAACATGTATGCACTAAGAAACATTTCAAAGCCATTTTCTTATAAAGCATTGATGGGAATGTTATTGTTTTGCGAATATTATATTCTAGAACCCGTACTATGATGAAATAGGTCTTGTCTATGTTGATATTCAAAGTAGAAGTCGTTATTTTAAGAGAAAATGGCTTTGAAATGTTACAAAGTGTATACATGTTTTTGCACGTGACTGTGCTACTCAATACTCAACAATTGATTGCTTTATCCACAACGTGATTTAAGCTCTTAAATACAATTGAGGTATAACCGTGGATTCTGCAGGGCACAGCAATGTTAACATATTTTTTTTACTTACATTTAAACTTTAAGTATCAAAAAAAAAAACTCGAACCCGTGACCTTCCGGTTGCAAATCAAGTGTCCGACCAACTGTACCACAGACGCTAGTAAATTGTATATATAGATGATGAGAATTCATCACACAACAATTTGGTCTGAAAAATCAATAAAATAACTCACTTTTTTTAAATACTCGATACTATTTGAATGCAATTGTTTTATTTGTAATAAAAGGTATTTGCTCCGTGTGTTCTGATAAAATTTAGTGCACTCTCAATGTTCAATACTATGACCTATTTTTGTGAGTTTCTATTATTTTTATTGTCGAACAAATTACACAAACTATTCCATTGGAATTTTATATTCGCGTTTTTCAATGTTCAATTCAATTTGAAAATTTATATGAGGCCCCAGATTTCTAGTAATGAAAGCCCCCCAGCAGGTAACATCTTAAATCGGCGGTATTTGTTTACGTATGTACCTAAGCCCCGCTTAGAGGAACACGCTGCTAAACAACCGGATCTGAGATTCCTAGAACTCTGGGTATCGACTTGATAATTAAGGTGATTGCATCTATGTACGTATTCTAGACTCAGTCTAAGCCTTTACCTAGGCGACGCAATAGCCTATATACCGGCTGGCTACGATATCAAAGCGATCCGACGAACAGAGACGCCGCCGCCTCCGCCGGTCCGAGGAGCAATTCGGGGTACTCCTTCCGCATATTGCATGCACGTACCAATGAAGTTTGCTTTGTAGGCGGTAATCTGAGGGGGGGGTGGTGTATTGGTGGTGGGTGGTAGGGTGGTCGGGTTATGTACACACGCTCGAGGCGTCGAGGTAGGCAAATGGCCGGCGAGATGGGCGCGTAGGCCGGCATCTCGGCGATATCGATCGGGTCACGGGCGAGATGTCGCGCCTCGCGACGCCACACGACGCCGCGGGAGGGCGGCGCCGATCGCCGGGATCGGACCCTTTGTTTACTGCGGCTAGGTGTGCGGAACGTCGGTCCTTGTTGGCTAAGGACGCGACGTTTGTATAAATTACGAACATTCTTTTCGCACTGTATACCTACTACATGATTGTATTTCTAAAAATCTGTAATTACAAAATCTTCTTATTTAACACAGTTCACCAATAGCTTCATTTACAAAATAAAACATTCTAACAAAAAAAGTTATACTTAATTAAAACTGCAGTCGATAATAATTATCGATAACACAATGTAATAATTACCGCACTTATCCCATCACTGGTTCTTGTCATCGCGGACGGCTCGCGGAGAGACGTCGCGGCGGCGGCGGCGGCGGCGGGTGGCGCGGGTCACTCGCGCGTACATCCACAGTCGCCGCCGGCCTCACAAAGTGCGCCCACTCGCCACTTGCTGCCGTTAATGATTTTTCGAAAGCTATTGGCTATCTTCATTTGTGATTTTTACATAGACATTTACGAGCTAGCGAGAAGCCTTCTACTGACAATGCTTTCAGAACGTATTTTCGTAACTTAGCGACTCGTTGAGAATTTTTCGTCCACATATGTTCAACGTTACAAATATGGTACTTTTTGTACAAAGTTTAATAAATGGATAGTGCGGTGGACGAATGAAATGGCACAATAAAATGTGAACAAATACGAAAATCAACAAGTTTGTCAAAAAAATTTACAAGGATACTATAATTGCCTAACTAATTATTATATAATCGGTTACTTACCTAGTTTACAACGAAATGGCAACAATAAATGTTATAACTTAAAAAAGAAAGAACCGACTTCAATAACTTAAAAAAAATGTCATGTGGTTTTCTCATGGATGCCCCTTTCGGATCTGGATGAAATTTATATGGGACCAAACGGGAAGCACCAGCTGTCAAATAAAAAAAATCCAAATCGGTTCACCCAGGTGAAAGTTCTGAGGTATCAAACATAAAAAATACAGACGAATTGAGAACCTCCTCCTTTTTTGAAGTCGGTTAAAAACTGGAAACAAAGGCATGTAGATCATAGTCCATTGCACATCTTGTGACCTCGTAGCAATAGTTTAATTAGTGAAGCTTTAAGTCAAATAAAAGACTGCTCAGCCGCTGCTAAGAAATAAATTTCTGTATAGGTAATGCTTATTGCCTACATGATCAGCTAAAGCTTACTACGCACTAATGTAACTAGTAACTACTATAAAAATATATTATGGAACTACAAAATGATTGATGATTTAATGTTGACATACTCGTATCTTGCACATATTATTTTGAAACTAAACAATATGAAGAAAACGTCACCGCAGGATTCATAAAAACAAAACACAGTATAAAACCCGAAAGTGACAACACTATATCGATAAGACATATCGACAACGTATTAGTCAAGCGTTTTCAATTAGAAGCACAGCACGGGTACACATGAGTGGAGTCCGCGCGAGTCGCCGGCGCCCTCCCCCTCCGTGCCTCTTGTTTCCGCCTCTGCCGCCGAGCTGCCGGGCTCCAGAATCGATGCTCCGATGCCCTCCACCGGCCATCGATAACGACATGCATCGCAACGACGGACATCCCTAACCGCGCCGCCGTCGGTCGCCATGCCGCCGCCGCCGTCTTCGCTCCACTGGCGTCTTGTCTTGACTCACGAGTTACGAACTCTGCATCAACCAATTTTAGAGATAACTACGGGACTTAGTTCTTTGCGAAAACTATAGGAAGGATGGGCCGTTTAATGGGACGTTTATTTGGTACATTTTAACCGGCTTTAAAAGAAAGGAGGAGGTTTTCCAGTCCGTATTTTGCGTTTTTTTATATTCATAGAACTTTTGTTTGTAAACTGATTTGGATGATTGTTTTTTTTTGTTTGAAAGCTGATAAGTACTTCCATTTGGTCCAATTTAAAGTTCCAACAATGGCAATCCATGAGGAAAACACAAATCTGTAAAATTTTGCTGTTTGGAGTCGGTATTTTTTTCTTTAAAGCTATCGTTAGTACTTTTCAAATTAAGTCCTACATTCATGTAGGTAAGTCACGCCCGTTTCGCAGAAGGTGACCAGAGATCAGGGACTTCCATTAAGTCACCTTCTTCATATAAAGTAATTATGACATTAGTGACAGAAATAAGAACGAATGTACTTAGTTAAAATATAAACATTGTGGAAATACTGTTCAATCCAATTCAATTTGTCTCAACATTATGCTCTGTCTCTTAGGTCCGTAACTTGAAACCTTTTTGTTGACGACAAAAAATGTTTGACGGCTTAAGATGGACAAGCTATAATGTTATTTTTGTGATAGCCTAGAGGTATATAATTAATTTGCTAAGGAGCCCGAATACTCTTCATCATCATCATCGTCATCATGTCAGCGCACTGGCGTCCACTGCTGGACTTGGTCTCCCCCACGCGTATTGACTACGCTTATTATACGCTAACACTACCTATGTTTACTAACAAGTGTATAATATAGATACACTAGTGACCAAAAATTCCGGGTCACACATAATTTTGTGTACACAACACATCTAAATATCCCGCGATCGAGGAGAGTTAGTTGAGTAAAATAATAGTTTCTTTTAAAGACAATTATAATAGCGAAAAAGATTTATAAAGTTATGAAATATTGTTTTCTTTAAAAACTATATAATTTATTGAAGTTTTATGTCTGACACGAATTATTTTCTCTCGTGAGTTTATAATAATACTTAGAATAAGGTATTAAAGTTAGGAACTACATATTAGCTACCCACTACTACCCAAACTGTCTAGACGGGAAAATGTTTTACCTGTATTAGAAACTTACATGGATAATTGAATTTGAATTATAAAATACACTTAAAGCTCCCCCCAAGGCAATAGCTCACCAATCGTATTTAGCCCAACGTGACAGGAAGTGAGCCCATCGTCGTTTTAGAGTTCACAGATCGTGGTGTGCGGGTATCATCACGACGTTTTCCTTCATCGTATGAGCTTCATGTAGCTCAGGTACCATAGGGGTGCACTAAGAAAGGAATTCCTGAAATTCCCACGGGAACGGGAATTAACGGGAAAATAGTATTTTATGAAAAACCGCTCTAGTTAGATGCTTGAAATTTGAGATGCAGGTACTACTAAACTACGCGAATGCGGGGCGTCCACTACTATCTTTCGTCTATTACTAATATATCTGGATATGGGTACTGGTACTCATAGCCTGTGCTATAAGTACCAGTACCTTTAACACCAGTTCCTATTTCAAGTATCAGTGTTGTTATCTCATTATTGTACAAAATAAGATTTCTACAAAGTGCCAATAAAAATTATTATTACCTTACCTTGGGACATTTTTTTTCAACATTGTCGTTATACATTGTAGTAAATAATTTTCAATGAATAACTATTAAATTGCAAATTTAAAAAAACCCCGATTTGAAATGTTTGTGTCGTGCCCTTTCATTTGATACCCCACTTAAACATATTTGTATAAATTCCACTTTTTTCCCCACTTTAAACCCTCATAACTTTTGAACAAATTATCCAATTTTCATATAATAAACAGATTCTAAATATACGTGTGCTCTTTCATTTGATATCCCTTAAAATTTTACTTGGACATATTTATTCAAGTTAAAATTTTCATCCCCACTTACAACCCCTACTCATAAGATGTACTTTTAAGTGGATGAACAGATATCGATCAAATATAGCTAAGAACACACTTGATCAAATCAGCGATCAAACAAAAAAAAACTGCATTGAAATCGGATCCTGCGTTTGGGAGCTTTCGAACGTTGCCTAAGACAGACACATACACACACTGACACTTCAAACTTATAACACGCCGTCGTTTTTGCGTCGGGGGTTAAAAAAGAACGAACGTATACCATCCATTACTAATCACACGCGCGTAAGATTTTCTTTAGTTAAGTTCTTAAGTAGGTCTGTCATCATCATCATCATCTCACCTTCTTTCCAACTAGATTCATAGATGACGAAGTTAGCCGCGAACAAACATAAAACAAAGCATAGGTGTACCGTTAAGTGTGGCCACGCCATATTTCCACGCCATAAATTTAACGGGTATCAGAAAACTTCCAACTGACATCGAAAGTGCGTTGCCCAATGTAAAAAAAAATAATTGTAAAAATAAATACACAAATATCTCAGATATGAACTTCTAACCCTTCCATACATTTTCTCATGGGGATTCATAAAGGATAATGTCTACGCTGAATGAGTGCACAGTTAGAAGAGTTAAAAAATCGCGTACGTCATGCTATTGCCCTAATTACCCTGCAAATGTTAACGAAAGTTCCTTTAGAAACAGTTAAAAGGGTCCGTCTATGTATCGCACAATAAGGACGTCACATAAATCAAATAATTTATTATTTAAAAATAAATGTTTTGTTTTATTTTCAGTTTGATTATTTTATTGCAATGTATTCGTGCAAATAACGAACAGACAATTGCATCTCTTACGACACCCGAAATTCTATGAGAGTAAGTCGTCATACTAAATGAATGGGAGTGTTTTAACTTAGTATTTTTTATAAATAGATGAAGTAATCATCTATTTATAAAAAAAAATTACACATTGGGTAACGCACTTTCGATCAGTTGGAAGTTTTGGGATATCTGTTAAATTTACGGAATTATGGCCTGGCCACACTTAACTATTACACCCTGTATATGGTCGAAATGAGAAAGTCTCCTTTTTGATGTCGCTTAAAGAGTTATTCATTTTGACCAACCCAATGTTTCTAAGATAATTGCTCGGGGTCATCTTACACGCATCTTACTATACATACATAGGTATGTATAAAGCCATATTTGTCTAACCGAAGGGTAGGCAGAGACAATCGATCTCTACATGATACGATATCCTGGCAAACGTCAGGCGCCTCTCATTCATAGTTTCATACGTAGCCGCTTTCATCCCTCACACAAACGTCACAGATTACATCACGAAGTAAAGTTTTTTAGTGCTACTTGCCAAAAAAGGGAGAACAATCAACA
The DNA here is from genome assembly GCA_012932125.1 of Conopomorpha cramerella. NCBI lineage: Eukaryota > Metazoa > Arthropoda > Insecta > Lepidoptera > Gracillariidae > Conopomorpha > Conopomorpha cramerella. Next base: position 8,006 of record SJJU01008063.1, read on the forward strand.
AAAAAAGACATAGTAATATTGTAAAAGAGTCGTAAAAAGTTCCATGAAAAGTGAAAGTTCAACTAACACAAAGTTCAACTTTGTTGTTACTTAGTTGTCTGAGGGTTTGCACCACTTTCGCGCTCCGTTGTCGCCTTTTTATGAAAAACAATAACAAAAGTATAGTATTTTTCACAATTTTTTTTATGGAATATCGTATTAAAATTGATATAATTAATATATCTGTTAGAGTATATGTAATTCCGACATATAGAGACGGTGATATTCATGGGACTTGTAACAGTTGTTTTGTATACCTAGCGCCATCTGTTTTTGAGTAGCGGAACTAAATGAAAGCTTTTTGTTATATATGCAGGTGTTGAGTAGCGGAACTAAAGAAAAGCTTTGTTGTTGTGATATATAGGGGAGGCACTGAAATATCTTTTGAAAGTAGAGACTACTGCTTCCAACTCATTTCAGCTTAAAATGGTATTTCAATTTCGTCCTGTAGGTATATTGTCTTCTATAAATTTCTGCATAGCTATCTATGTCTATGTAGTAGCAGAGATAAATCTTTTATTATGTCATGCAGACATTACTGTTACTGGTAATTAAAAATAACATTGTGTTTTAATTCATTAATTCAAGATTTTGGCAATATGTGTGCTTCGGAAGACACTTAAACAGAAAAGGGCTTATGGTGTTTGCATAAAGTCACGTGCTTCCGGTATATGTTCATCATCAGCCACATAATAACCAATGCTGGACGAGGGCCTCCCCCAATGATATCCGTCATTTGGGATGAAATGCCAATAATCGCCACGCTTAGCAGGCGGGTTGGCGAACACAGTGGTGTTGTGGTTTAACTCACAGAGAGCGCTGCTGCCCGTCCTCTGGAGAGCTCCCTCGATCGCCTCTTACGACGCCCACGACGGGAAAAGTTGGGCTGGGATGGTGACACTTGTATTATATTCGCCGTCACGACATGGCAACGATCCGGTACATGTTATTCTGTACGAATCAGTACCATGATGTGTACCGGTAAACCGGGACCGGAACGTGTGTATATTTATGTAGGTACTAACACGAATGGGTGATAACTGATAATAATATAAATCGGAAAGTGAGTTTGTTTGTTTGTTCCGCTTTCATGCCGTAACTACTGAACCGATTGCTTTGAAAGGCATACTTAAAGTTAGAAGTCCGGATTATAAGAATAGTAGGGTACTTTTTATCCCAGAAAAAATGATATTCCTGAGGGGAACTTAGATTTTTCCGTAGGAATGATAAGTTTTCTTATAGTTGTCCTTTATACCGCAATATAGCCGAGGTACACGCGGGCGAAGCCGGGGGCGGAAAACTAGTTAAAAATAATTCGAACCGGTTATAATGGACTACGTGTGCCAATGGGACGCTTTTTCTAAGCCAACGCAACGCTTATACGGTACACCGCAAGGTGTGTGAACCCTATCGGCGATGGATCCATCTCCTGTCACGTTGGGTTAAATATAACCTTGATGAATTGTGGGAATTTGCTTAACAGGTGCCTCTGCCTACCACGCTTTGGGATAAAAAGGTGTGAAGTGTATTTTAAGTCAAAATAATTTAGTCCATCGCCCATTAACCCCGGGCACTGACATCCATCGGACGACGACGGCTTCTTGGTCGTTCGCCAGAAATTATACCTTTTACCACAGAAAATGAGTAAAATGTGACTGTACGTTTGTAACTTCTGGACGGAAAAACTACTGAACAGTTGGCGCGGAGATAGATTGTACCTAACCTGGAATTGGACATCAATACATAGTATAAAACAAAGTCGCCTCCCGCTTTCTGTCTCTATGTATGCTTAGAGCTTTAAAACTATGCAATAGATTCTAATGCGGTGTTCTTTAGTAGATAGAGTGATTCATGAGAAATGTTTATATACATACTAGCTGACCTGGAAAACGTTGTTTTACCAATGTACTTTATAGCCTATATTTTATTCTAGTTTATAAGCTACAATACTGCCAAGTTTCATCAAAATCCGTCCAGTACTTTCTGCGTGAAAGAAGGACAAACATCCATACATCCAGACATCCATCCAAACTTTCGCATTTATAATATTAGTAGGATACCGCTAAAGGGCACCCACTTGCTTATAAACGGATGGGAATGCAGTACCTACCTACTCTCGTATATTTTTCTTTTCCATCCATCCAACGTCTTAATTACATAAGATTGTATAATTGGGTGCTCAGTCTGTGTTGAACGAATAAATGCCTTTTCTTTCTTTCTTTCTTTATAATAATAGCAGAGAAATAGTGTTACTTTGTACATTTGGAAAAGCAACGTTTGCAGGGTCAGCTAGTATTCAGTATTTGTATTTAATTGCGAATTTCCCACAGGAACGGGTATCCAGCTAGTCATTACAACAAATGTTCTCCTTGTCCCCAGCCGGAGCGCATCATGTCCCCATATTCGGTAATCATCCGGCGAAAAGGCAACCCCTTCGAGCTGGCGCACGTGTGCGTGTCGTGGCTGGCAGGCGCTGGTTACGAGTCGTACGTCGTCGTGGGGTGCGCGCGCCGCGACGTCTGCATGGCCATACGCCACCGGACCGAGTGCCCCGAGATACCTGACGAGAATGAGGTGCGTATGTTTTGATCCCTGAACATTAAAATGTTACTACTCTGCTTGTAAACTTTCAACCAATCGCTTATAGAATACAAAAAGTAAGCAGAGCAACACCCAAAGGTTTTTTGTTACGTCACTTATTTTTTTGTGTATATGTTCACTTTATTGTTCTCAAATACTCCATATATACTTGGGAGAAAACTCGTTTCCAGGTGATAATACCCCCGCCACCGCCGACGGAAGAACCCAGGTACCGGCTGGTGCCCCTGCCGGACTTCAGCTCCAAGTATGTGAAAGAATGCGAGCTGAGGGACCAGCAGGAGAGGCAGGAGGCCATTGATAAAATTGAGAACGAGAAGAAGAGAAGAATTGCGGTAAAGTACAGACATTAATTAATTCTTTAATTACATCCATATCTTGTTAGTAATACTTATGGATATATTTGTTAGTAAAGAAATAAAATAAAGTATAATAAGATTATGCTATAAGCAATATTTACACGGAAATATATGCAGTGTCCCCCAATGGTATAGCAAATAAATAATAAAAATAAAATAAAAAGGCAAATGCCTACGGTTCACTAAGCGTAAACCATCATAATGGTTTCATCACAGAATTTTTCTTCACCGTATACGTAACGTACATAGGCTCTGAAAAATATCAATTCGTTCACGATCCTCCCACAATCTGCATATCTAAGTACCTAACCACTAGACCACAGACGCTCTTAATTATGTTTACGTTACTGACCAGATTGGTGATGTCCTGGCGGAAGGTGGCGTGAAAAGTACTCGAAACCGAAGGTCATGTATGAAAAGATGTATGAATGTAGCTGAAGCGAAAGGGGTATGTCAGGACCGTGACAAATGGAGATCTGTAGTCTCTGCCTACCCCTCTGGGAGACAGGCGTGAATTGTATGTATGTTAACAGCTACTAGTGGTAAAGAGCGCCTAGCCTACGGTACCGTACTTGGAATTTTAATCTCATGGCGTGAAGTCGTCCGTTTTTCGGAGCTTATCGTATATAAAAAGGACGCCACGAAACGCTCATATGTGGTAAATTAATAATAATAGACACATAAAACTAGATATTGTACATATAGTTACCTGAATCCAAACTGGTAACTTGTACTATGAGTGCCAGAGACCTCATTTCATAATCACCTTACATAAATACTTTTAAATCTAGAGGTATATATAAAAGAAAATCGTGTTAGTTACTGCATTTATAACTCTAGAACGGCTGATCCGATTTGGTTGAAAATTGGTGGTGAGGTAGCTTAGAACTGGGAGACGGACATTACTTTTTACCCCGATCCTGTTGATCGCGTCGCTTTATAGAGGGTGTTATAGTTTGTATGAAATACTGAAACTACGCGAATGAAATCGCGGGGCGTCCACTAGTTATTAATAGATAAAGCACCCAAACGCACACAACAAAATTAAATACCCCAACTCACTACTAAAGCATTATGTCATCGGCGGGAATGCAACGCACGACCATCGTCCCCGAGGCTTCTGAGGTGCTCTTATCTGGTAGTCAGAGGTCTATAGAAGAAAACATCGTAATCCTATCGTTGTTGTAGGGATCCCATACTTTATGCGCACTCTGTATACGCTCCAACTTGATGACACATACACTAGGCCACATGCCTAGTCAAAGGAAAAACAGCACAATGATACTTAGCAAAAAAAAATAAAAATAAATACACTTCACGCCTTTAATCCCAAAGAGGGGTAGGCAGAGGCACTTGCTAAAGCAAGTACCCACTGTTCACCAAGCGTATTTAACCCCAACGTGACAGGGGGTGAGCCCATCGCCGTTATAGGGTTCACACACCTTGTGGTGTGCGGGTTTCATCACGATGTTGTCCTTCACCGTACGAGCGTGCGTTGCGTACATAGGCTCTGAAAAAGAGTCCCATTGGTACACGTCCAGTAGCCGGAATCGAACCCGGGACCTCCCGGTTACAAGTCAAGTATCCGACCAACTGGACCACAGACGCTGTGTACTTAGATATCTTTCCTAACTAAGAAGCGAGTAATTCACTGAACATTTTTACAGGAATTGGAGAAACCGCCGCCAGATGACATTGACGGTTGGCGCACACATGGTTGGGTGTTGGTGCTGCCGGGGCCTATGGGCGTGGAGGAGCCCTTCTTCATCGAGCCCAGCGAGGGCAACCGGTACCCCGTGACCGCTGCTCAGTACCAGCGGCTGGATAGCATTTACAACCATGAGAATTATTATGTAAGGGTTTATGGTTTTGTTTAAGATGAGACGAATTTGGACCATAACGAAATATTTGGTGAAATGTAAGCGGAAAAGGACTTGTTTCTGTACGATACTCGTGTTTTTGGTCATGTCTTGACTAAGCTTCACGATAGAAGACATTGGTAAGGTGTGACATGCATTATCTTGGCTTTAGGTTATTAACCTGCTATTTTGAGGAACTGAGTGAAATAACAAGCGCTTTTCGATCCCCTAGAAGATATTATATTATGTAGTAGGAAGTATACGGCACCCATCTGGTAATGTTACGGCGCTCTCTGCCACCTGTGTTTAATATCTCACACAAGTTTAGACGTGCAGCTCACGATTTGTCTACTTTATCCTAAATCTTCATAGTGCACTGGTCTTACTAGCATCCGTGATGCCCACTCAAACGTTCCTCCGCCTGTCACTCCTAAAACGGGCGCTCTGAACTCGGCAACTGTTCTATCAGAGAAACAAGTTACTGCGTCGAACATAAGTGTACCAACTGAACTTGAAAAAATGAATGTCACTCTACGTAGAAAGAGTCAAGCTTGTGACTCTGAAATAAAATCCTTTATTCAAGATATGTTTGAAACACTAAAAAATGACTTACAACTGCGATTTGTCTCTTTGCAAGAATCTATAGCTGAAATTGGCAGTCAAAATGGTGAATTACAAAAAAGCGTTGCTTTTCTGTCGGAGTCAAATGACGTTTTCCTTAAGCGCATAGAACAGTTAGAACGGGAGAAAAAAGAAGACAAACAGCTCATAAGACAAATGGAGGAGAGATTTGACATCCTGGACAAAAAAATGTTAATGTCATCAATTGAGGTGCGTAATTTACCCAATACCAACAAACCCCAAAGTAAGGCAGAGCTCTATGACATCGTCAAGAAAATAGCTGATTGCATTGAAATACCGATGTCAAAAACCGAAATACATGACGTATATAGAACGCGATCGGACCGCTCATCCCCAGCGCCTATCTATGTTGAATTTACTTCGGCTCTTAAACGGGAGGAATTTCTCTCAGCAGTCAAGATGCGTAATAAAAATGTCAACAAAGATAAGAAACTCATTTCTGGCGATATTAAGCTACCTGGGCCAAGCAGACCTATATTCGTATCGGAGTCTCTATCATATAAATCACGAAAACTATTCCATTTGGCTCGTATGTTTGCTAAAGATAATAAATATGAGCATTGCTGGACCTCTCGTGGCAATGTGTTTTTGAGGAAGCATGAAGGTTCTGTACATACGTATATCGCCAATGAAACCGATCTCTTGAAACTCAAAAATCAGAAATGACTAGAAGAGGAATTTGTAATTGCTTCAAATAGAGTATACGTAATTTTAAGCCTATACCTTTCACGTTTGTATTTCGCTGGACAATTGTTTTATTTTTATTGTGTACTTTCATGTACTAAACTTACCCCCCTTAATAAACTATTTAAAATAACACACACTACACAACAACACATCTCACTCACCATACTAAACCTAGTACTATTATATCCTATTGTTATGAAATTATATGTTAAACCTTCACCAGTATATAGAATGACAAAATCTATTAGCAACATCATTAAGTCACCTTCACAAAGAAATAATAATTCGATAACATAGACATTATAAAAGACTTAGATAATACTTTAGCATCAAAGGCTCACGAGTCAACTCCTGAAAATTGCCACAAATTGCTGTCACAGTCTAGTGTAAAACTAATGACTCAGAATATCAGGAGCATCGGTCGCACCACACGTTTAGACGACTTCACTATACTTTTGGACAGAATAAATGTGGACCTCAATTTTATAATTTTTACAGAATGCTGGCTTTCCCGTTGCTCTGTCATTCCCCATTTAGAGGGTTTCTATAGTGCTGCTACAAATACAGTACACAATCAAAATGATGGCGTAGTAGTTTATATAAAAAACAAAGTTCAGGTCACTGTGGAAGAACCAAGTTGTGACAGTTGCAACTGCTTGTTGATTAAATCTAGTGATATGATAATTGTTGCTATATATCGACATCATACTTTTAATAAGGATTTGAGAACTAAACAGGAAAATATTGATAATTTCTTAAATTTCTTAAACGACATCCTTACTCAAAATAAGACATTCAAAAATATCGTTTTAATAGGTGATATAAATATAAATATAGCTCCTACATATGCTGATCCTAATTGTGAAAAATACCTTAATCTTCTTGCCTTTCACGGACTACTATCCAGCCATAATTTGATCACACGTGACCAAAGCACCTCCTGTTTAGATCATGTTTTTGTGAAGTCCAAGGTCGCATCTACTGCTGTGGTAATCCAAACTACCATCACTGACCACAAACCTGTACTATTTGAATTAAATATTAATAAACCAAGAACTTCCCCTCATACGCACACGTTAAAAACTGATTTTGGTGCAGTTGCAAAGGTAATAGAATCATATAACTTTCAAAATATTCTGGACACTGACAATCCCATTTCTGGTCTTGACATATTAATAAACGCGATTCAAACCGCTATTGATGACAACAGTAAGCTACTTCAGATTC